>JAUJYO010000599.1:0-51908 GCA_030737845.1 Acorus calamus
GTTATTTCAAAGGTTGTCTTAGATCATAACCATCATTTGAGTCCAAAAAAATCACGACATTTTGCTTGCCATAGGGAAATTGATCATATTTCAAAAAGAATGTTAGATATAAATGATCAAGCGGGAATCAGAACATCAAAAAGTTATAATTCACTCGTTATTAAAGCTGGTGGTTACGATTGCATATCATACGAGGAGAGAGATGTCAGGAATTACTTGTCTAAAACTAGAATTGGAAGGCTTGGTGGAGGCGATGCACAAGCTGTTTGTCATTATTTTGTGCGCATGCAAAAACGGAACCCCAATTTCTTCCATGCTATTGATTTCGATGAGAATTTCAGAGTACGAAATATTTTTTGGTCTCATGCGAGATCACGAGCATTATACGAGTCATTTTCAGATGTAATTTCATTTGACTCAACATATTTGACGAACAAGTATGATATGTCATTTGCACCCTTTGTTGGTGTAAATCATCATGGACAATCGGTATTGTTTGGATGTGGTCTATTATCAAGCGAAAATACCGCAACATATGTGTGGCTATGTAAAGCATGGTTGGAGTGCATGTATGGACGAATGCCAAGTGCTATCATGACTGATCAATGCAAGGCGATACAAGCGGCCGTGTCAGAGGTTTTTCCTCATTCCCGTCACAGATTGTGTTTGTGGCATATCACGAAGAAGATTCCTGAGAAACTGGGCAGGTTTGTATTATTTATTTGTTTTTGTTACATTTTATGTATGATTGTTACATTCTAATATCATGTTACATTCTCTGCAATATTGATTGTTTTTTTTATTTCAGATGGAGGTGTCCATCTTTATGATGGTTCTTGTTTAACCCTTTGCTACATTTTTGTAGTTACAAGAGTTATAATGCTATTAAGAAATGTTTGAAGACAATCATTTATGAGTCTTTAATTGCTGATGATTTTGACAAGCAGTGGGTGGAAATGATTTCGGATCATGGTCTTAGCAACAATGTATGGCTCACATGTCTATTCAACGATCGAACAAGATGGGCTCCTGTATATGTGAAAGAAACCTTTTGGGCCGGTATGTCAACCACTCAGAGAAGTGAAAGTATAATTGCATTTTCTGATGATTATGTGAACTCAAAAACGACTCTGAAGCAATTTGTGGAACAATACGATAATGTATTAAGAAGTAAGGTTGAGAAGGAAGAAAGGGCTGACTTTCACTCAGTTAACTCAAGCATTCCATTGCTTACTGATTTTGTGTTTGAGAGGCAGTTCGAGGAAGCATATACACATGATATGTTTAGGAAATTTCATAATGAAATCAAGGGGTTGATTTTTTGCAATTTGGTAGAAGTTTCACATGAAGGTGGTGTAAGAGCTTTCATTGTCAGTGATGTTTCAAAAGGCAAAGATGGAGCAACAAAGAAAACAGCTTTTGACGTTAAGTTTGATGAATTGAAACAGGAGTTTCGTTGCGTTTGTTGTCTATTTGAATTCTTGGGTATCATATGTAGGCATTGAATTAAAATTTTGATTCATACAAACACGAGTGTAGTATCTTCGTATTACATTATGGATCGCTGGCGGAAGGGTATCAAAAGGATACATAATGCTGTGAAGAATTGTTACTTTGACAACATGTCAAATTATCACATATCGAGGCATCATGAATTATATTCAAAATTTTCAGTTGTGGTGGAGGCTGAAGTTGTATCTGAAGAAAAATATGCATTCTGTACATAGTACATTGACTCATTGCTTGATGCCGTGTTGAATTTTCTCCTGAGCATGCTAAATGCAGTTCTGTTGGTGTAACACCATCGCTGGTTAGAAGTCTACATTCACCAAAAAAGGTTCGAAGCAAAGGACGTCCACCGTCAAAAAGGAAGGCAGCGAAAGTTTACAGGCCGAAGACTAAGCACGCGAAGAATACAGAAATCAATGTGCAGTGTGATGCATAAGTGATTTTGTTCTTGCTAAAATGATTTATTTTTTTATTTTCGAGGTTAATTTTCTTATTGATGTAACAATGGATTAGCCATGGGTTTTGTTACATTTTTAAGATGTAACAATTATAAATACTTTGACAGTGTTATCTCGTATTCATTTGATTTTTAACTGATTGCATTTCATACATCTGTGCCATTGTAAAATTCATATTGATGCATAAGTGATTTCTCTTTTTAGTATTTGCCAAGTTTAAATTTCATGCACAGATTATGAATCTCTCTGTCTCTGTTTTGTAACAATTTTTTGTTACATTAGAAAACTGTAACAATTTAAACTACATTGACAGTGTTTATTTGTAACCCCATTGTTGAATTCAGTATATTGATGTATAAGTGGTCATGTTTTGTAGTTTTGAGGATTAATTATCATGTTGATATAACATGAATCAACATGAGTTTTTTGTTACATTACTAAAATGTAACAAAAAAAAGACATGCAACAGTGTTTATCTATAGTTAATTGACTGCTATATTAGCTAAACCGTATTGTTACATTTGCAACAAGCTTTCACATGAATATTAAATCCGAAAATAGAAACAAACAAAATATTTTCATAGTTTCATTTCATGGATCCCAAAACAATTCTATCACCCTTTTACATCCAAAATTGCTACTTGTTCAATCTACACACAGACACGATCAAACATTAAGCGTTCAATCATCAATATTCAACGAAAACAACCCGTGATCCTCTTTTGTGTACGTCCTTCTGCTGTCGTTGACAAACTTTTGTACGAGTTGAGCTCTGGTTTTACTGCACATCTGACGAGTCATTTTTTTTATGATATATCGGCTTGTAAGGCATATTGGGTCATGACATGTATGACAACAGATCCGCATTCTATGCTGTAATTGGAAAAAAAATCAAACCAGTTCCGCATTCATGCTGTAGTGTTTGTATTATACAGTTAAATTATCTGACAAAGTAATTGAACTTACGAAAAATCAGGCTGCTGTGGTGCATTTTGGACAGAAATGATCTGCCCAGGTTCAATTCCGTTGTAATGCTCAATGAATGTGTCCATCTGTAAATGACAAAGTGTATACATGAGAAGTTAATCAAGATAAAAAAAAATATATGGTCAGAAAATTTTAGTAGATAAATTTAGTTTACCAAATGCTTAACCAACTGCAAATGTGTGTCCATGTTGGCATACTCCTGAAGTAGTGAGTTGTAGTGTCTCCATGTGTTTTCAACTATGTCATACACCGCCAAAGTTCAATGCCCTGTATGCAGAGGTAAGTGTATGAATTGGTACAGACTCAGATCTATCCTATCTTTGACTAGCACCTTGAAGAGGTGATGTTGTTTTTCATTAAGCAGTGATTGTAAGATGTTTGCAGAAACGAAAAACGAAGATTTGTTGATCCTTGCTGGAACTCCTTGCTCTTCATATAATATTTCTGTATACCCATCAATGACCTAAGAAATTATAAGTTAACACCTTCCAGATGTGAGGCCAACTATTTGCCTCAGTTTTGATATCTTTTTTTCCCAGTGCCATTGACACTCCATTCTTTGAAATTCTGAAACTGAACTTTTGTTTTTTGGCTGTCATTTCTCTTGGAGCTCCAACAATCACTCTTTTTGCTTTCTTTCCAAGCTCTGTGTACTGAAAGTCCGGGTCCTTTTGTACTTTCCTATCTTTCATCTTGATTCTTTTCACCATAGACCTTGTCTGTTTCGTCTCTTGATATCCTGTTTCTCTGATGTGTACATCCACATATTGAAAATCTAGTGCATGAGACTTAAGTGGAATTACTGCAAGGGGTTCTGGTTCATGTAATGGGTTTTGTGTCTGTAGGAAATCAAGCATTACAAACTGCTGAGCTATTATGTTATCTCTTTCACTGATCTGCTGTTTTGAGACATGCGATCTCTGCATCCAAAGCTGTCTTCTGGGTTATGTCATGCACTGAGGCATCGTCTTCCATGTCAGAGATTATTTTTTTCTGTTTTTCAATGACACTTTTTTTTCTCGTTCTTTGTATCCCTTTATGTCATCTTCTTTCTGACTAACTTTGTTTTTCATTTTTGTCTTCATATTCTTCAATTTTACAATCTGTTCATTTAATCTGTGTATCTTTCTTCGCAGTGAACAACATTTCTTGAAAAGGCATTTTAAATTGCGGGCACCTGTATTCAATCTGAAGTTCTTACTATTGTTATCTGCCATAATTCTCAGCATGTCAATCTCATGAGCTGCCACAGTTCTTTTGAGCTCTGTGATTTCCTTTTCCAGGGCTTGGCTTATAGGTGTTTTCTGAACATCATCTGGTGACTGGTTGCTGTTATGTATTCCTTTACCTTCTGTGTTCTCAAACTGCCTACCACAGTCATCTTCCATTAATATCTAATCTTCTCCACTTCCATTATCAATTCTGACATTGTCCCCGCCTTCGGTATTCTGAATTTTTCTTATGCCTATGAATTGACTTCATCAGTAAATCTAGTATTGAAGAAGACCAATCAAACTCCTTTATCTTGTTGATGTCCTCCAAATACTGGAAGGTAGTCCATCCGATGGTGTGTCCACTGTTTGTGTAAAACAACCCCACAAACAAGTAGAGGCAGCACAACCTTGTGAAATCACTAAGATCATGGCTTGATTCTCCCTCTAATGCAACCAGAAGTTGTTCCTTGATGTATGGAGCATTAGGTCTGCTGACATTCCCAAATTTTCGCTTTATGAAAGGTGTGTCTGGCTTGGTGCCATATTTCACTGCAACATAGTACAAACAAATCCATTAATCATGATCATGATGTTACATTTCAAATAACTATATGTAATTCATACAAGGAAATTCAAATTACCTTTAACTTCTTTTTTCCCAGATTTGATGCCCAATATTAAGTCAATTTCTGCTGCTGTAATTTTCAATGCCCTGCTTCTAATCTTGAAAGATTCAGACTATGCATCGTAACACTGGATTATCTTCAGAGCATCTTCATCGTTCGTTTTTGCTTGTCTACAATCGTACTTCCTGTCCAACAACCCGCTGAACAAGCTCCAAAAAGGTGTTGCTTGAAGCATTTTCTGATGCCTCTCTTTTAGTTTCAGTTTTACAAATATTTGATAGACCCTATACAAGGATGACCTGAAGTGTTGTTGAACTGATGACCATTTTTTCTTTGCAGCTTTGTCTGACTTTTTGTTCTCTGAAAAAGCATGAATATGATTTTAAGAAAATGTTACATTTATTCTAAACTGTTTCTTTTAAGAATTAACAATTAACCAATGTGTCACCAAATCATCTGATATTATGTGCCAACACATACACGAATAATGCTATGTAAATCAAACATTTTCATTAGTATGCTTACTGCTCTGTTATTTGTACATGTAAAAACACCCAAACCTAATCCAAAATAGAATATAAACTGTTACATTTACATTGCAAATGTCACATTTACAAGAGTACATGTAATGAGCTGTTATATTCCATTAAAAAAACATCCAATCCCTATTCCATGGACAATGCAAAATTTAATTCAATTTGTGCTACATCTGCTTCGTAAATGTTAAGTTTCAATAATGTGCCACATCTTATTTAAAAACATCCAAAAATTTAATCTAAAAGCAATTATATACTGTTACATCTGCATTCAATTGTCACTTTCCAATATAACATTTAACAAGCTAATACATTCCATGAAAAAAACATATAAACCCCTAATCCAATAATTTATCCAAAACATAATATAATTTGTGATACATGCATCTACTCTATAAATGTCACATTTCAATAATACATTTAATAATCTGTTACATTTCAGTTAAACACCCCAAAACATAATCCAAAATCAGTTATATACAGTTACATTATCACTCAATTGTTATTTTCCAATAGTCCATCTAATAAACTGTTACATTCATGGAGAAACATCCAAACCCGTATTCCAATAATTTTTCCAGAACCTAATATAACCTGTGTTAAATGTACTCTGTAAATGTAACATTTCAAGATTACTTTTAATAATCTTTTACATTCATTTATAGACCATCAAAACCAATTCTAAAACAATTATATACTGTTACATTTACACTCCATGGAAAAACATCCATGTTAAATTATATATTGTTACATTCCATGGAAAAACATACAAACCCCTAACCCAATAAGTAATCCAAAATATTTTTTAATTTGTATTACATATTATCTACAAATGTCACAGTTCAATAGTACATTTAACAATCTGTTACAATAAATTTAAAAAACTTTCGATACATAATCCAAATGAAATTATATGATGTTACATTCAGATCCAATTGCCACATTAGCAAGAGTACATTAATTCGTATTACAATATCTAATCCAAAACCTTATTTCATTTTGTATTACATATTCTTTGCAAATGTCACATTTATTAAAAAAAAAACCTAATCCAAACCCATTGCAATACGTACACCAAGCCCTAAAAAACACCTAATCCAAAAGCAAATATAATATGTGACATTTGCAGATAATATGTAATTCAAAACATAATATAATTTGTGATGCATCTACTTTGTAAATGTCACATTTCTTAATACATTTAATAATCTGTTACATTTCAATTAAAAACCCCCAAAACATAAACCAAAACCAATTATATACAGTTACATTATTACTCAATTGTTACTTTTCCAATAGTTACATTTAATAATCTATTACATTCTAGGAGAAATTAATATACAAACCCGTATTCCAATAATTTATCCAAAACCTAATATAACTTGTGTTACATGTACTCTGCAAATGTCACATTTCAAGATTACTTTTAGTAATCTTTTACATTCATCTCTAGACCTTCAAAACCTATTCCAAAACAATTATATACTGTTACATTTACACTCAATTTTCACATTTTCAGTAGTACATTTAATTAGTTGTCACATTCCATGAAAAAACATTTCAATACACATTCAAAACTCTTTGTTATTTTGTATTACATATTATTTGCAAATGTCACATTTCAATAGTACATTTAATAATTTGTTACATTTCATTTAAAAACTTTCGATATATAATCCAAATGAAATTATATACTGTTACATTCAGATCCAATTGCCACATTTGCAAGAGTACATTTATTCATATTATAATAACGAATCCAAAACCATATTTCATTTTGTTTTACATATTCTCTGCAAATGTCACATTTATAAAAAATACACCTAATCCAAACCCAATGCAGCATGAAATCCAACCCCTAAAGAAACACCTAATCCAAAAGCAAATATAGTCTGTTACATTTATTTAAACGACTTCAAACCCTAATAAAAAACCCAAACATAATATCCAAAACCTTATTTCATTCTGTGTTACATATTATCTGCAAATGTCACAGTTAGGAAAAAGAAAAAAAAAACCAAATCCAAACCCATTGTAACATGTAAACCAAGCCCTAAAGCAACACCTAATCCAAAACGAAATATAGTCTGTTACATTTATTAAAACACCTTCAAACCCTAATCGGAAAACCCATACATAATCTGTTACATTCTTTGTAATGTCTTCCAAAGCCTAATCGAAGCCGTAAAATTCAGTGGTGATTTGAAACACTATTTCGAAAACGCAATAATCGGATTATTTCGAAACCTTATTTCGGAAATAAAACTTAACAATTCGTTCAAAAAGAAACTGAAACATTCCACAAATAAAAAAAAAGGGTTCTTACTGCTTGTCGCCATTTTTGTCTGTTCAGACGATTGAAGCCGTTCGAGGAAGACGAAACGATGCGTACAGAGGGAAGATGATATGGGTTTCTTGGGTAGGGTTTTATTTTCGCCTTTTTGGAATGAATGCGGTTTTGGAATTCGAAAGTTCATTTTTGGCTCGCCAAAAGAGACGGTGGTGATTTATTCGTGGATGTCAATCCGGGATATGTTTGATTCGCGCGTGTATTCAAGTTGTTTTTATGGGAGGGTATATTTGGTTTTTGCTTTGTTACCCTTTATGAAAAGTGAAATAACAAACCAATAACAGCTTGACAAGTAATGGGGCTTATAAATAGGCCTTTGGGGTCTAGGTATCACCACTGATATTATTATATAATATTTACTATTTTTAAATAAATAAAAACATATATGGTCTAAGTCTTTGACTATGAAAATCTAATATTTTCCTAACTCATAACTACTTTCAACACATTTCGTATGGGTACCAAACATGCCATGTGAGCAATAATACCTCCAACAACTTGACTGGTCATCTATACATAACACAAGCTGTGTTTAGATGCGAGATTAAAATACTAAGATTTTAAAATTCTGTGTTCTAAACTCAGGTTTTGAAAATCATTGTTTTGTTAGTTTTTTATTTGATAAATTTTTTAGTCTAAAAATGTAAGATAGTGGATTTAAAAGTTAAATGCTGAAAATGTATTTGAATATGAGTTTGAGAATTATTAGCTTTTTAAATGCAGAATCTACCCAAATACAGATACAAACAGTATTACATATTGGTTTGTCCTTTGTTTTACAAATTGAGTAACCTTTATCTTGTTCATAATCAAACGAGTGCAGACCATTCAATTATATGACTCGGAAAATTCCAATGGTCCCCATATATGTTTGTGGGTGCAATAATGGTTCCCATATTTACAGAGATTTCAATTGCTTGACAAAGAGAGGTTGAAAGAGAAGAGACAACTATGGCTACTCTCCACCAATTATATAGTTGGGAAAGTTTCACCGAAGTGGAGGGCCCCTTACAAAGAATAAATGACATACCATAATTAACCACCACTCATACTGATAGAAAACACAAATCAATTCCCACTCTGCACAAACCAATTCCCAGAGAGAAACAGAGGAAGTCATAGACATGGCAGATGGGTTGTGGGTTCTTTGATATTCAAGATTGCCTCTTCTTTCACATCCGACACCGGTGGAGGATGACACGCAGAGTTCATGTCAGCAAATCGTTTGTAAAATTTGTTATGAAATTATACAAAAAGGAAATATGTCGCAATTGAAAATTAATTTTTGTATGTGTACCCCTTAAAAATATTGAAACTCAAACGTTGAAACTCATATTTGACCTAAAATTATCTATTCACTCTTGTTCCATTATTATATCAATCTAAATCAATTTAAAAAATGATGATGTGACACAATCATCACCATTCATTCAATATATCATTAATATAGATAGATATATATTAAAAAGATAGATTTGATTAATATCTCATATTATTTACTAAAATATGAAAATATGTCTTTTTCATCTAGCTTGGTTATTAAAACAATGTTTTTTTAAATTTATTTTTGAATAAAAGATTTGTGAAATTCAAAAAGATAGATTTAATCAATATCTCACATTATTTATTAGAATATTAAAATATGTATTTTCTATTCTCAACTTTTAATTTAAAATCAAAGATGATAAATAAATCATGATAAAATTGGAAAATGAAAAAATGAAAACAAAAACTTTTGATTAGATAATATTTCTCACGAGAGAAATAAGTCTTCCCATCTAAACTTATTAGCTGTCCATGATGATGACATTACACCCATCATTTTGTATTCGTGTTACATAAAAAATTAAAGTCTAATTCGGTGTACTAACTCCATGTCAACATGCACAAGGAAAAGTCTTTTGTGATATTTAAATTCTAGGGTCACACACAACTTTTCCCTATATAGGTTGGGACATACAACTAAGAGAGAGAAAGTGAGAGAGACTATTGCATTTTCTATACAGCATTTATACATATACATATATGATCTCCACAGAGCTATAGAAGGCGTAAAAGAGGCAAATCAGGAAATTTTCAGGTTAGTGGTTCTCTATCAAATTATTCCTACCTTGAGTGATTAAATTCCTTTTAAACTGTGATTTGAATACAAATAATATGAGAAAATAGAAACTTTTCATGATCCCTCAGTTGAAATTATCATCCATCAATCTACAGAAAATGATTCATTAATTCATATATAATGCACAATTTCTTTTTTGTTGGTTCTTCTCATTATATACACTTGGGTTTTATGCATGTCTAGATCAATATGAAGGAGTTAGATTTTGCGCACTAATTTTAATTAATGGTTTTTTCAGTCTTAATTGAAAGATTCTTACCTCCAATGTTGACTAGAAACAGTCTTACACCCTGGTTTTAATTTTTATAATGTTTATATGTTTTGATTTGTTTGAATAGTATATACTTCATGTAACAAATAAAAATAATCACAATATATACACACACTCAGATCGAAATATTCTTATTTTGTGCTTCTTAAGGGGACCGGGTTAGGTACACAGCAAGTTCCAAATGTACAAACTGAGCTTATCATAATTTTTTTTTTTTACATTACTCATTTGCGGAGAAACAAATCATCTCTGTTTATGCCATGAAAATTTACTGGTCTTTCCACTCAAAACTTGTTAAGCCTAGTAGACCTTATCTTTTGTAAGTTGCAGATGCTAGATGATGCACGTGGCATTCTTAATGTTGGTGTATCTCCCTCTATCAAAATACTAAAAATAGAACATAAGCTCTGTTTATGCCATGAAAATTTGAAATTCTTCTTTGTGAATGTGTCGCAAGAGATAGATGAGAGTTATAGGGCTTTTTTTTTGTTGAAGTTGTGGTTTTTTTTTTTTGTGTGTGTATAAGAAGGCTCTGTATCCAGAGCAGATTATTAATACCTAGAGTAAACAGATAAAAGCATGAATCTTTAGAAACTAGCCCAAAAAATTATGAAAACCTGAGCTTAAACAGACAAGGGTTACAGGGTCTTGATGCCCAAACAAAAAAAAAAAGAGTTGAAGAAGATCCCATTCCTGCCATGTGAAGGACATTTTAATAATTCCAAAACTTTGTCCCATATCTAAATATTTTTTCAAACAGGCTCTGTCGGTGGCCCGTTTTACCAAAACAAGACACTTTGTCTACTGTTCATATTACTGACCATTCAATGAGTTATAATTTATATGGTTTAATAATTAACAACTACTGCTACTATTCCCACGTTCATGCCATGTGAAGCATACTTTAAACAAATCAACAACTTCAATAGGCCATATCTAATTTTCATAAAACGAGCCACTTTTTGTCTTTTCAAATTTGAATTGTCTGTCAAGTTTGATTTGCTATAGGCAATTCCTAGGTGACCAAGGGGGTTGTCATAGACAAGTCTATAATTTTTTTTCGGTTTTTTAGTTTTCAGTTCATGTAAACATGTCTATTCAGGGTTCGATCCATCATTTCTTCATATTTTAGTTTTAGTCTCCACATTTAAAGAATATGTTTCTTTTTAGCCTCTCCCATGAACTAAAAAGAAAACCAAATAATTTAGGGATAAGTCCCTCTCAGGGACTAAAAAAGAACATATCTTTTAAATCTAATGACTAAAATCAAAATATGAATCATTGAGGGATCAATCACTAAATCCAATGATTTATGGGGACTTAAAAATAAAAAACGCAATCTTTTTTGTTGAGATTTTATTTCATTTTAAATTATTACTTTTATTATTTAAGACACTTCTTTTTTATCTCTTCTTCTTAGGGTCATAATTTATTGGGAATTTTATTTTATTAGTTTTTTATTTATTTATAAATTATTGGGCTACGTGTTATTTTTCATTTATGATATTTTGTTTTTGTTTATGATTTATTTTTATTTTTTTAAATACATGTATTATTAATTTTATGTTTTTAATTTTTTTTAATTTATTAGGATTTTTTTAGTTAGTATCAATTATCTAAAATAATTTAAAATTAAATATTAAATTAGTAATAGTAAAAATATTTATGTGAATTTAATTGCCAATTATAAGAATTCTGCTGATCTAAGGGCCAATCCTGGAGTCACTCACTCCATTGTTAATGGACTGACCAGCTCTCATCACAAACACTTGATGTCAAATCCACTAAAATTATTTGATGCAGTCTAATATTAGTTAATTAAATATTCCATGTGCCTTGAGAGGATCTTCAAACAAAAAAATTGTTCTACGGGCCTCTTGTCTTCCCATCTAAACATTACACCAATCGTATTGTATATATTTGAGTTAAATAAAACAATTAAAGTCTAATCCGGCGTACTATAAGCAAAAAATTAATTAAACGAAAAAAAAACTTCATATCAACTTCCATATGGAAAAGTCATTTGTATAATATTTAAATTCTAGAATCATACACAAATTTTTCTTGATATATGTGGACATACAAATAGGGCATTTCTATCCCCACCAAACAATTTTCTCATCCCACCAATAAAAAAAACCGGTGTTTTGCTGTTCCCACCAATCTAGTTCGATCGAAATCGATCGTCATTTCAGGTTTTGAGCGACCGGACTTGGTCGCCATTTCAGGTTCTGGGCGACCGTAATTGGTCGTCATTTCAGGTTTTGGGCGATCGTAATTGGTCGAACAGGGTTCAGAAATATATTTACTTATTCTTTGGAAACAAATAAATTTTTGGGTTTATCCATCATATTCTACATTTATTCTTTTATCCAAACAATAGCTAAGGGACTGAAAAAAAATATAAGTATGTATACTTTCAATTAATTCAAATTTTTATAGAAAAATATCTTATTAGACAAATTTATATCATTTTTAAGCTTCGTTTGAATTCAAACAAATTTATCCTCATTTTTAAGCTTCTTTGTTTGAAAACAAAAAAACTACCAGTTGATTCAAACACATTTTATATTTGGCTTTTAAAATTTGTTTATACTTATGTAAAAAAAATTATTCTTATATTTTACATTTAAGAATAATGATTTATTCTCCCTATATTACAACTCAGACTTGGAGTGATATGAATGATTCAATGAGGATACACGTCGTGGGATTATGTTTTCAAGAAAAAAAAAATTATAAACTTTATTATAAATCATGTTCATCCAGGTTCGGTCGCCCAAAATCTAAAATGACGATCAAATCTAGTCGCCCAAAACCTGAAATGACGACCAAGTCTGGTCGCCTAAAACCTGAAATGGCGACCAAATCCGGTCGAACTGGCCGGATCGGTGAAGATAGCAAAACACCGATTTTTTTATTTATTTATTTTACTGACCGGGGGTAAGAAAATTTGTTGGTAGGACTAGACGTGCCCATACAAATATATGTGAATATTCAGTCCTCCACAAAGAGATATAGAGAGAGAGAGAACTTTTATAATGCAAATATACATATGCATACATAATCTTCACAGAGCAATAGAAGGCGTAAAAGAGGCAAAAGAGGAAAATTTTCAGGTTCGTGGTTCTCTATCAAATTATTCCACCTTGATTGATTAAATGCCTTTCTACCAATCCATATTGTGAACTATTGAATGGAATTTAAATACAAATAATATGGGAACATAGAAACTTTTCATGCATGATCTCTCTGTTTAAAAAAAACCATTCGTCAATCTAAAGAAAATGATTCATTCATATATATAATATTGCACAATTTTTTTTTGTTGATTCTTCTCAATTTGTAACACTCGGTTTTATGTCTAGATAAAGATTTTTGTGCGCTATTATTCAGTCTTAATTGAAAGATTCTGAACTCCAATGTTAATTAACACCAAAGCAGTTGAATTGATTCATACAGAGAAATAGACATGGCAGAGGCAGCTGTGGGTGCATTGATACTCCAGATTGCCTCTTCTTTCACATCCGAAGTTGGCAAATCTCTTTGGTCACTCACTAAGGAAGAAGCATCTATGTTGGCTTCGTTGGAGGATGACATGAAAGATATTAGCAAAGAGTTAAAGATGATCCAAGCCGTCATGAAAAAAATCGATCCATTCATCCCAGATGATGCACCCGCTGCTGTATGGGTGGAGGAGGTGAGGGAAGCAGTGTATGAGATCGAAGACATCATCGATGAGTTCACTTACTTACTCACTGAAAAGCAACATCGTGGTTTTCTTAACAAGACCTTACACCCACGAAAAAACATTCATGCTAGGCATGGTATGATTATCTTCCCCTTATAATTTTGCATGCTAAACTTAGATTACATGTACAATTGATTGCTTATTCACATTACAATTTCTAATAGGTATTGCTATGCGACTGAAAAAGATCAAAGGAATGATAAAGGATATCTCAGAAAGAAGAATTAGATATGATGTTAGGGTATCCGGGGAAGGATTGAGCTCTAGTGATACAAAAAATAGACCCGAAGATATTTCTCCATTTTTTAAAAATGAAACTGATGTTGTTGGGATGAAAGATGAAAAAGAAATGTTGATCAGTTGGTTGACAGATGAAAATGTGAAGTGCATGGAAATCTCAGTGTGTGGAATGGGCGGTGCAGGCAAGACAACACTCGTGGCCCAAGTCTACAAGAGCACACAAATTGTGAATGACTTCGAGTGCCGAGCGTGGGTCACCATCTCTAAAACATATGATAGGGATGATGTACTAAGAAGGATAATAAAAGAGCTCTTCCATGAGAAAAAGGATGTGATACCACAAGGCATTGATAAGATGGATTCAAGGAGGCTTGCTGAGAAGCTTCGTGAGTGCTTGGAACATAAAAGGTACCTTATTATCCTCGATGATGTGTGGGATGTTGAATTGTGGTTTGCAATTATGGATGTGTTTCTGGTTAATACAAATAAAAGAAGAATCATGTTTACAACTAGAGATGGTGAAATTGCCTCTTCACTAGCATCTTCAAATCGCGTTTTAAAGATAGAACCTCTTAAATCTGAGAAGGCATGGGAACTCTTTTGTAACATAGCATTCCGAGGTTATCTAGAGCCCATGTGTCCTCAGGAATTGTGGAGTTCAGCAAAAACTTTTGTTGATAAGTGCAATGGATTGCCTCTCGCGATCGTGACTCTAGGTGGTCTATTGTATTCGAAACATTCAGTGGAAGAGTGGTGTAACATCTTGAAAAGCCTCAATGATTTGCTCAACAGCAACTCCTCAGTGAGGGAAAGGTTAACAAATATATTGATGTTTAGTTTTCATGATCTACCACACTACTTGAAGAACTGTTTCTTATACTGCAGTGCTTTTCCTGAGGATTATGAAATCAAAAGAGAGAGAATAATCAGGTTATGGGTAGCAGAGGGGTTTGTAGAAGAAAGGGGAGAAACGACAATGGAGGAGGTGGCAGAGGAATATCTCCAGAAACTCATCCTAAAAAACATGCTAATTGTTACAGAAACAAGTGTTTTGGGGGGGTTTAAAGCTTGTCGCATGCACGATGTTGTGAGAGAGGTAGCTATATCGATATCGAAGAAACAAAACTTTTGCATGAGGCTGGAAACACGATCACCAAGTGATAAAAGTCGTAGATTGTCTATAGATAAAGTCAATAATACTAATGGAACGGCGCCATTGGGAAAAATGAATCACCTTCGTTCTTTATTGGTCTTTACACCCAATATTACTGATCAGATTCATTTTAATATAAATGAAATATCGAGTTTCAGATTGTTGAGGGTATTAGATCTAGAAGGTGCACATATTGAGGGCAAACTTGATGCAGTGGGTGATTTGTTCAACTTGAGATTTCTGAGCTTGAGTAACACAAATGTGTCGGTGCTTCCAAAGTCTTTCAGAAAGCTTCACAACCTCCAAACATTGGACCTTTCATTAAGTGATTTAAATGAGTTACCAAGTTGGGTATTAAAACTACCCAGTTTGCGTCACATTCATATAGATCAACTTTTGGGGCCCACGAAAATAAGCCCAGGAGATATCTGGGTTTCAAAAGATCTGCAGACTCTCAGCGGCATTGAATCAAACAGTGAAGTTGTGCGACAGGTCGGGTATTTGACACAGCTCAGGTCATTTCAAATTGAGGGTGTGAGGGATTCCGATGGGAAAGTGCTATGTGCATCAATTAAAAAGATGGCATTCCTCCGTCACTTGCATGTTGAATCAACAGAAGACGGTGAAGGACCACTGGGATTGGAAACTCTAGATCCACCGCTGCTCCTTCAAAAGCTCTGGTTGAGTGGGCGTTTGCAGGGGTTGCCTCGCTGGTTAAGCTCCCTCGCTAACCTCAGAGAACTGGCGTTATTTCATTCTAAACTGTCGGAAGACCCTCTCCCTTTCCTCAAGTCATTGCCCAACCTCGTGCATCTTCAACTCTTCGATGCTTGTGATGGGGAAGAGCTGTGCTTCCAAGTGAATGCATTCACGTCACTCAAAGTACTAGAATTGGCATATCTGAGCCAGCTCCGTCAGATAACGATCGAGGAAAGGGCGATGCCGAGCCTCAAATTGTTGTTCCTGAGTGGTTGCAGTGAGCTGAAGACATTGCCACAGGGCATTGAACACCTCACCACCCTCCAGAAGCTCCACTTGTGGAATGTGTCGGAGGAGCTATTGGAGAGGATGCGAGGGCAAGGAGTTGATCGCCCAAAGATCAACCACATCCCTACAGTCTCCCATTATGGCCCAAGCAGTGATGGCGAATGGAAAGAAGAAATGTTTTCTGCTTTATCGTGAAATCCCTATAAATTCGGTATTTCATGTCAGATTGTTTCTTCTTCATTTCTTTCTCAGAACACCTATGGATTTATATATTTTGTGCGGGCGGACGACGGTTGATACGCCTATGTGTCATGAAGAATGACTCTGTTGTGCTGCTTCATCCAATAAATAAAAGAACAGTTTGAAGTCGATCCGTGCTTATTTTGGTTGTGCTTGAGTTTGTGTTTGTTTTGAGCATTCTGTACCTTTATTTGATTTGAAAACTCTGCATGGTTTGCTACTACAAAATAAGATTTGGTGTATGATTGTAGATCCAGATTTTTACTCAATGTTATGTGGAGCTGATTGCCGTACCTATTTATAGTCCAGTTTGAGAAATCTATAATTTCATTGCTCGTGTCTTTATTAATATGTTTCTTGATTAATGCAAATATCCAGTGGTTTATGTGGTTTATGTGCAAGTGTTGTCTCTAATTATAGCATGACAGGTTTTTTTGGCAATTTTTTAAGTATGTAGAGTCTAGATTGGGCTTGTTTTCGGTTGATCTTTTCGTCTCTAATTTGAAATTTATAATCTTTGAAAATATAAATTGTTTTATTGTACTGCTCTTGCAATCATACCATGAGATCAATGAAAGTCATTCAGAAAACTTGTAGATGTAAGAAACTATGATGAAATATGTTGAACTTTAGCATATATTAATTGAAACGTTGATCTCCATAACTCACCATGCCTCTCATTTTTTTTCCTTCCTGACCGCTGAATCTCTGATTTATTGCTAGCACAAAGAATCAATGTTTTCAGCTTCTGCATATTCCAAAGTGCAGATAAATGGGAGAAAAGTTTGAATTTCTACCAGTTCTATTATCAGATTATAAAAATTGAATTATATGGTAGGATTATATTATGGATTCTGTGTCAGTGTGATATACTAATGTTATATTTTTTATGGCCTTTGTTACACTTTTTTTTTTTGTAGTATGAAATGAAGTCCTATAAACCTTGTTAGAATCCAGTGAAAGATATACATTATCAGACGATGTGTATGCCTCGTTACTTAATCTCACGCATAATGTACATTTTTTTTTTTTGCAAAATGTGCAATAATCGGTATCAGAGTGATCTGTGTGCAAATATGATTTTCATGACACAAAAAGTTTTATCATCTTATTTTCGTTCATTTGAATACTCTGTAAGGTGAAAGACTCTGCCTAATCAGATTTTCTGCATCTGATGTTTCTCCTGGTTTAATTCTTGATAACAAATGCAACTCCATATAATTGACAGTAACAACCATCACACCTTCCAAATAAGAGTTCTCTGCTTCTTATTTTCCTTTGGTAAAGATGTCCAGAATGTTTAGAATCAACTCACCAAAAAGATTATAAAAATCATTGTTTTCCATCTCACATCCAAACGGGTACAGAATGCAGTTCAGGTCCATATATTGTCCTCCAACTCTCACATTGACATTGATAATCAAATCAAATCTTGTTGGGTTTTTATTGATAAAAAGAATATTTCAAAACAATAAATTTTTAAGGAATTGATTTTATCATCCTTTATTTTCTAAAAAGTGTTTTAAAATGTTACAGTCCTATCGAAAAAAATATTTTTTCAATTCATTGCATATATTAAGATCTCTGTTGTACTTGTTTTCACCAATGAGTTAGTTTTTTTTTTTAATTTGTATATGAAGAGATCGAGTGAGAGAGAAAAAGAGCTTCTTCGGGTATGTTTTTTTTTTGTTTTTCATATATATATATATATATAGGGAAGTGATTCGGTGCGGGAATGCGGTCGTGCGGGAAGCGATCACGGGCCGTCGATCACGGGTCCATCGCATCGGACGGTCGGGGGCGATTCATCTCGACCGTTAGATGCGATGGACCCGCGATCGAACGATCGACGTCGTTTCCCGCACGCCCGCATTCCCGCACTGAATCACTCGACTATATATATATATATAGAGGAATGATACGGTGCGCGATGCGGGAACGTGCGCGAACGACCACGGGCCGTCGATCACGGGTCCATCGTGGGTCCATCGCATCGGACGGTCGGGTGCGATTCACATCGACCGTTGGATGCGATAGACCCGCGATCGGACGAACGACGTCGTTCCCGCACCGTGCGGGACGCCGCATATTATCATCGACCTATATATATATATATATATATATATATATATTTCTTGTAACAAAAAGAAGGAAAGCTTTGACACAATGAAAAATGATTGTGCAACCCTCATTGGCCCATTAAAGTGATACTGTTATAAAGATAAAATATATATTAATATGTAATTTAAAAAATATATATTTTTTATTATTAATGTTGATAGCACAGTCCATATAAGTATGTAACACTAGCAACACAAAGAGGGGGCAAAAAGAGGTTTAAAAAAGTTTGAATGATTTCTAAATAAAAGAATGTAATAAGGGAATGTTTGATATCTACAACAGGAATGGATTCTACATTTGGAACATTCGTAGAAAGAATTTTGTCTTTAAAATGTATTCACTGTAGATGATTAAGTAGGTTAATACACTTTCCACTTGTGGACTCCCTCTCTTTATAATTGAACTATATTAAATGACAAATTTACCCATCTTTTCATTTTTCTCCCTTCTATAAAACCACACATTTCAATTTTCAATAAGAAATAGAAATTGCTTTTATTATTGTATTTATCATTTTTTCCCCTCACAAAAAACTATGAAATGTAATGAAAACCATCAATCAAAATATAACCTAAATAATAAGCCTCTTGACTTACATTGAAAAGATGCTATTACAATTATAAACCATAGTAGAGTTTGATGTCCATATACATGTGCAGAAGCAAACCAAGGAGAGACGAAAGGGCCGGGTTTGTACAATATCACATCAGTTCATATCACATGCACATTTCACATATATCCAGCAGCTTAACAACCAGAAGACGTAAAGAAAAAACAAATTAAACGAATAAAGGTGGCGACGAGGACGAACAATGCAGAATCATTGATATATGTGGTGAGTTTTTGGAGGTGGGTGTCGGAAATCAATCAATCATCAACTGCAGCAGCCACCGCCTTGAGAAACAGTGCCATCCCTACCACCGGAGGGGCCAGGAATTCCTCCATACCCAACCTTGATCCCGTAGGACTGCGAAGATGAGACATGGCAGAACATTTCACAGTATCAGTAGAACATACACAAACAGACGATAACAGGTACAGAAAATGAGAACAGAAAGCTGGAATTCTGATGAGGATGTTAAAGAGATCCATCTTTGCATACCATGGCATCTACTTTTATGAATCAAAATATACAACAAAAAAAATGGAAATAAAAAACAAAAATTAAATAAATGAAGCATGTTTGTATTGAACCCAGTATTCTCACTGACTCTGAATCAAACCCCATCTTATATGGTGTTCTGCATGCTAGTTCATATGTGCCTTGTAGTCCACTGCATAGCAGTGCTGAAAGAGGTTTTTTTTCCGCCCAAATATCAATTGATTTACCAGCATCACAGCAATAGGTCCAATTCAACTAAAGTAGCATTTGGAAACATGTTTGAGATGCAGCTTTCCACTTATGGTTTCTTTTGAAATTAGATTCCGAGAGCATACATTTGTTAGATTGTAAAGCTCCTTTTTTACAGTTTATAAATAAAAACTGTTTATAGATTTCTTAAAAGACTATGACTATTTGGGGTGTTAGGAAACACATTTAAGTTCAGTTGATTCCTGCAAAAGCAAGAACAACCAAAGCATGTTTCCATACAGAATGCTAGACAAGTAGAGCAATTATAGTGTCGACATGATGATACGACATCAGCCAATGTCAATAATACAGTTTAATAAACTCTTTGTTCAGCATTTTTCCTTTTCAAATATTTCCACAATATTCTCGCTTCATGCATGCGCACACACAATTTTGTGGTTATAATTTGAGAATGAATTATCTTTCCCTGAATTCTTTCCCAGCACTTCTAAGATTTTTCAGACCTACCTTTAGTTGCTAAAAAGATCGCATACCAGTATGCCACCAAACTTTGTGCCATTAGCCCATAATACAAACTGAATATGTGGTTGCATATATTCTCACACAAATGCAATCCATTTTGATATTCACAGGAAACTTCACAAGTGACAAATTAAAAAAAAAATCTTCACATTTCCTCTGAGGCACATGAATAATGTTCAGGAAATTTTAAAATTAAATTTCAGGTCAACTGTCAAAGTGTCAATAACTGAAGAAACTCAACAAACCACACTCCAAAAAAAGGTTTCAGAACATGGTCAAATGTTTAGAATCGATTATATGGGGATCAAGAATTGATTTATATAAATGGGGATCTTTAAGTTTTTTCAAAACATGCAGATTTATCTTTCCAAGAGAAAAAAAAAATTAAAAAAAATAACAGATTTTCAGATTTATTTGGCTAGGAGGTTAGAAAAATTCAAACAGTAAGATGTTAAGCATATATCTACTCATACACAACTTCATCCAGTAAAAGCACAGGGAATGACATAAATATGCAACATGAATTTCCAAATTCCAGAGGTGGTCAAATTGGTAGGCCATGCAATGTAATATAATGGCATTGCTTCAATGAAAGCCGAAATTCATGAACCCGTATAACCTAAGACCAATAATTTAGAAAGAAGAATGAAAAGGCTAACCTCATTTGATACATCAAATACACCATCCTGGATCTTCTTGTAAATTGTTGCAGCTGTGCTTATAAATGCCTGAAAACAGATTGACCCTTCCAAATAAATTTACTGACAATGGAAGGCACACAGAAACATAATTCGAATGTCATGAATAAACATGACGTCTCATGAGAAATAGTGTATTAGATGTTCCAATGCTATTTACCTCTTCTACATTCTGTGCAGTTTTTGCTGAAGCTTCCATGAAAATCAAGCCATGCTCCTTGGCAAATTGCTCCCCTTCCTCGGTGCTGACAGCTCGTCTGTGGGCAAGATCACATTTATTACCAATGAGCATGATTGTCATGTTAGCATTTGCATGCTGCCTTGCATCTTCCAGCCAGCTTGCAAGGTGATTGAATGTTTCCCTCCTAAGAATGGTAAAAGAAGAAGAAGAATAAACAATTAAATAAAAAATCTCCAAATTATAAAATCAAAATCAGGACATCATATAAAAGATATTCCACATATGTAACAAACAAAGAACCTTGTAATATCGTAGACCAACAGAGCTCCAGCAGCACCTCGATAGTAGGACCTTGTGATCGACCTGAAAGATTCTTGGCCAGCCTGTAGTGTGCACAAAAAAAAAATTTAAAACGCATATGACAGTTTTCTGAAGAATCTCATGTGAATTACAAAATTTCACATATGAGTTACAAGCTAAGTTTAGATTAATTTATTATCACCCAATAATAGTCTACTACAAAAATTGCATCACTCATTTTCCTTTTAGTAATCTCAGGACTACTAAAAATTCTTAAAGTACATAACATGAAGGCAATGGTACAGTAGATGTTGGTTCACAAAAATTCTTGCGGATGAAACCCGTTATACTTAAAAAACATCAAAATGTGTTGTTTGTGCATGCAATTATAGCTGGAACTGATGGACATTCGCAATAGTACAAAGAAAGAGAAACTATAATATAGTGATGCATGTTCTACCAACCAAATTCAGTGGAAAACAGTAAAGAATTAAAAGGGCCATTAGAGAAAAACTCATCAAGTTGCTACTAATGTGTTGCTCCAGGGACAACAGTCAATTATTCAATTACTATAAGAGACTATAAAAAAAATATATGGCTAATTAGAAAAAACAAATAACAGCAATTTCTTATTTCTTCTCAGAAAAAAAAACAAAGAATCCTTATTGATTTAACCTCATAACTATTTTTATTTGCAATTTTGAGAATATTTATACAATAAACTACAACAATTAATCTGAAAATATTTTTAAAATGTCAATTATTCAACATACCATAAAATGAGAATCTACCAGGAATCATCAACATCCATGGTCCATCCTAATCTGAGTCTAATCCTTATTGAACTATAGTAC
Source organism: Acorus calamus (assembly GCA_030737845.1). Classification (NCBI taxonomy): domain Eukaryota; kingdom Viridiplantae; phylum Streptophyta; class Magnoliopsida; order Acorales; family Acoraceae; genus Acorus; species Acorus calamus. The sequence continues at coordinate 22,433 of JAUJYO010000599.1, forward strand.
TTTTTTAAAAATGACTGGACAATGGAGATAATGGTTATGGACCAGAAATCCCCTGTGAGCATGTACTATTTTTTAAAAGTTTCAAACAAATGAAAAGATACATATTTGTGCAATATTAAAAGTAGAGAAAGGTTTAGTAAGGGACGAGATTGCTTTATATGTAAGTCTGTCAACAGATAGGATATTAATTGGATACCTAACATTTGTATAGATCTTTCAGTTTCAATAGAATTCCAATCTTTGAAATCAGAGATAATATGAATATATTTTGTATAATTGGTAAATACTAATACTAATTGGAGGATAAGGTGACACCAGAGCAATGAGAGATGGTGCACTCAAGAAAAACAAGGATTGAAATTGGGGTTTCAAGACTTCTCACCGCCTCTTTCAGAGATCATAGAAATGGAATGTAAGGTCATATATAAATTTTAAAAATTATAATTAACCATACAAGATCATTGAGTGTGAGTGTAAATAGTATATACCACAAACATATACAATTTTATAATATATGACATATGTATCCACGTTTAAATCAATCCACATATTTGAATATCAGAACTTTATAATAATCCATATATACTCGAAGCAGTTAAATATATTTTTCTGACAACTAACAGGCTTATTTATATGTCCATGTCCAACAATACATATAGGATATTATTATCAAACAATGCACAGACTTCCTAAGAACATTCCAGAACAACTAACCGAACTAAGTGTTGTTTAAGGTGTGTAATTGTAAAACGTTGTTGTCATTTTGAAAAAAGCAAAACGTCAACCAATATCAGATGTTTTAACTGAAACAGATCATATTTTAAAACACGCAATGCAATCACAACACTAATGTTCAACTAAAGATGCAACAACAGTTCAGGAAAAGTACCAAAACTAAAACTAGATCCATCGACTCCATTGTCCAAATGAATTAATTCAATTTTTGATATACAAGTTCCAATCAATTTTTAAAAAAATCAACACCAATCTAATAACAATGGGATGAGCGATGAACAAACCGTGTCCCAAATCTGAAGCTTTATGGGCTTGTTGTCAATGGTGATCATCCTAGCACCAAACTCCACCCCAATCGTCAAATCATGCACCGGCTGGAACCGCTTGTCCGTAAATTGCAATAAAAGACATGACTTCCCAACCCCTAAGAACCACATAAACACAACCCCCACCAATTCACATCAATTACAAACCATAACCTCAAATTAGATACCACATAAATCAATACCCATGTCCCCAAATTACATATAAAACACCCAAAGCAATTCACAAATACGCAAGAAACCCTAATAGACCATCAAATGGCGATGAAAATTTCAAAACCCACTTTGCCAATCCAACAAAATCACAAGAAACACAAATTCAACACAATTAATGAAACACCCACATCAAAACGAAGAAACCCAGATTCAGAAAAACAAAAAATTTCAGACAAAAATTAAAGAACCAAACAACCCAGATCGAAAAACATCAAAAAAATACAAAACCCAATACGTTTCCATGGATCTAATTCGGTTTCCGACGAAACCCACAAATCAAAAACACAAATTTAATCAGGAAAAATTAAAAGAGGGACCTGTGTCTCCGATTATGATGTACTTGAACAGATACGCGTAAGACATCGCCGCTCGATCGGATCTGATGAAACACTGATTGGGTTTTTTTATGGAGAATTCAAAAGGGGATTCAGAGAGAGAGAGCCTTCGAAGAGACGTACAATAATACGCGTTTGTTTTTGTTTTTTGTTTTTCTTTTAAAAAATTTGGTGATAATAATAAATATATAATATATAAATAAATAAAGCAGGGCTTCGCTGTCATTATCTCAACCATCAAGAAAACCAAAGAAACGTCGTTAAGGAAACTGATGTCAGTACTGATATATATATGTAAATCTCATTTGCCCTAAAAATGTGGGACTGGATTCAAAATCATGGATATAATGGAATCAAAATCTATAAATTTTGAAATATTTAAAGAATCCTGAAGGGCCCCATTTTACTTATTCAAAAAATACATATACAAAAAGATGTCTTATATTGGATACGATTATTATGTCACCGGTTTTATTGTTTATATATTACACAAAATTAACTTATTTAGAAAAATTACACACATTTTTTATTTTATTAAATATGTGGTTGTTTAATGTAATTTTAAATAATTTTAATTAATCTTGTCCGATCATACTAAGTGCAAATTAAGTTTTTCTTCGTGTTAGTGAGTTTTTATGAAAAATTTTGGGGGATAAAGTTTTTTGGGTTTTTTATTTTTAACTCCCAGCAAATCATCATATTTAGAAATCACTCCCTCACTTCTTCATATTTGGGTTTTACTCCCCGGATTTAAATTATAATTCTTTTTTACTCCCTATCAGGGACTAAAAATAAAATTAAATAATTTATAGATAGGTCTCTCGCAGGGAGTAAAAATGAATTATCCTCTAAATCCATGGAGTAAAACCCAAATATGAAAAAGTGAGGGAGCAATAGCTAAATACGATGGTTTGCGGTGAGTTAAAAATAAATAAAAAACCTATTTTTTTTTTTGCATCGTTGGTGAGACAAGTGAGGAACATTGATATGATAAGTGAAAAGGGGTGCTTTTGCAAATATATATCTGAGTAACATTTAAAAACAAAAACAATTGAATCTAAACAAGTCAAAACTTTTGCATGTTTTAAATTTCTATTAAAAATTAAAAATCATACAAAATTAACATATTAGAAATGATTTAGAAGTGGATATGACTATTAAAGTATGATCACTAAAATTAAATATGGGTATCCAATATAATATGAAGTTACAATATTTTAGATTAATATAATTCTCATACTTTTTTGGGTTAACATTTAATTTTCTTATTGAATGATTTCTTTTTTTTCTCTCTCTCCTATTTTTGAGGAAGGGATATTTATGGGTATCGTCACTTTTATTCTAAATTTTTTTTTTTATCATATATTGCCTACCATCTTTAATATATTTGATCAATCACCAAATTTCAAACGTGTGTCCTCCATGGAGTTACCCGATCCATTGCCTTGGATCAAAGTGAGGCTAAAAAACAATATGAGCAATTTTTTTAATAAAAATGTAAATATTGCCACTGTATTTTCATCATGAATAACGTAGTTCAAATCCGAGTGGAGGTGAGAGAAAATAGAAAAAAATAATAAGTAAAAGAAAATACCGAACAACCCCCCCCCCCTGAAGAGATTTCTAAATTCGGGAGAAATCGTTGGCTTTCAACACTCTTCCTCACTCCTCGATAACCAGTCTCTTGTTGATCAAGAGAATCCCTTGCTCTTCGACGATGCATCAGCCCTTAAGCAATTTCAAAACATGTCCCACATATTCTTGTAGTAGATGCGTGTACCTCGAAAGATAGCTTTGTTGCAGGTTCACCAAATTGCCCACGCTCCTGCAGGAATCACTGCTTGAGATATCCTTGATGACTTGCTTCACGCATCTTGTGTGCTCAATTGCTAACCTTCCGCGCCCCAAGCTGGATTTACGGGTTGTACTTTTCCGGTTAGTCCATAAGGATCAGACACCCATATTCCAGGACCATACAAGCCTGTTACATGAAATGCGCCAAAGCCAAAGCAAGCCACTCTTGAGAGAAATAAATGAATTCCAAAGATCTTGGGCAAATCCAAAGAGGGTTTTCCCGTACGTTCATCACAGAATATTTCTAAGTTCCAATATACCCAATGCCAAATAGCTGCTTGTCTGCATTCTGCAACTCTTCAAGGTTCCGAAATGTTGTATTGAGACTAGTGCATGCCCCGATAAGTTGCTAAAGGCGCATTGCGATTGGGCACTTGGGGAATAGGTGTTGAACAGTCTCCAGTTCCATCAAATGTAAGGCGCGAGTGGTTGAGTCGTTCAACGCCTGTTTGGCTCTATAAACTTTTGCTAAGAGCCTCTCTTGGTAAAGAAACTAAAGAAAGACTCACAGTCTCAGTGACTTAAATGTAATTTATCATAAATCATTGAATAAAATGATTAATAAGAGTCTGAGAAGGGGTAAATGAATAAGGGAAGAATAACATGAAACAGGGGGCCGGAAATAAGTTTAAAAAATTATTTATTTAGAAGGAATAGATGAGAATAGCTATGCTAGAATATGTGAGAATAAACTGATATTTGTATTTCAAGTTCCTTATGAAATTATGTTATTCCACATAATCTATTGCATTGGTCACATGTCAAATTAACTGTTATCACCTTTTATAAATCATCGGGTCCATATGTTAAATAATTTTTTTCACTTTTTTATAAATTTCTATCAACATTTTATTAATATTTTATCTACAATTTACAAAACAACAAAAACTTTATTATTATGTTTTTAAATAAAAATAACTAAAAACACAACCAAACAAAAAATTATTTATTCCAATGATATAGTTATCTATTCCTATAAAAGATATAAATACCAAAACCCCCCGTTTGGGAAGTGGAATTGCCTTATTCAGCCCTGATAGTTATACGGGGATAGATAACAGTGTTTGGCATAATAAGCCTATCCATGTTTGGTTGCAATTTCTGTTATTCTTATTTATTCTTATTGGGAAACGTAAAATTCAGATTTTTGGTGTTTGGTTGACCTAGAATAAACTGTGAATAAATGGTTGATAAGAGATGAATAGGGAGTTATTATTTTCAAAATGTCAACTTTGCCCCTGTAATATAATTTTGTGTTTGGTGTAATTGATGAATATAAATCAATCCATGATGAGTGTAATTAAATCTGGACCGTCCATCTTATGTAATATTTGATGGTGAACCTTTATATATATTGAACAATTAACTCTATGTATGCTCATGTTGATTCCAATTGTTTTGTAATGATTGCAATTAAAGGGTTATGTGTTAATTAAATTAACTCAATCCCTTGGTCATTAATAATAATAAAACTAAACTTTTTTTTTTTTATTTAATAAAATGACTTAGAATTATTAATAAATTTTATTACCAGTCTTAATCTTTTTACAGTATCAAATAACCCATGAAGAAAGTATATATTGTGCCTCGATTGAATTTACTTATACGTGTTATATGTCAATTTTATGAAAATTTATAATAGGGTCCACTAAGTTATTTATGCACCCATACTTTGTGGAATTTTTTTTAAACTTAGGTAAATATATCTGGATAATGATATATACAGAAATAACCTATGGAGTAATAATTACAAATATACTGCATATTTATCATTGATCCTATTTCTCTCACATGAAACAACCACTTCACATTTATCCAAAATGACTGACATGCATCAACCTCTTGTGCATCTATACAAAAGCACTTCTCATCTAGGAAACCATGGTCAACATAAAAAGAGATACTAGGATAGCCCTGTTATCAGAGGTTAACATATATCTAACATAAGAAAATATCACACACAAATCCAAAGATATAAATATGACATGTTATAAGAATGATAAATTATATAATACACAACAAGATAAGGCATCATCACAAACTTACATTCACATTTTAATATTCACATTAACCTCTTGTGCCGCCGAGGTTAAGTCAAAATTAGTATTCTGGATAAACAGAATATGGTGTTTAAACATCCATACAAACTGAATCATCCACAAAATTAACCCATAAACTAGTGGGCAACACAAAATAAAAGTTTACAAGGTCTAACCATCCCAACCCTTGCATACTATCATTGACGCAGGATCAAAACAAACAACATAATGAAAATACATGCCACAAGAAGAACAAGTGTGCCAAACAAACCCAGAAAGAGAGACATAACTGGAATCCCATAAACAGTCATCTCAGTGAAGCAGAGAGTGGCTCGAACGTTTGTTGAACTTCGACGTGACTGTTCTGCACTATACGACAAGTTGTGGTACACTGGCTGTGAGGAGTCTGGCAAAATCTCGGTTGGTGTAGGATCTGGAAGGTCTGCAGTAGCTGGTGGAATGTCTGGTAGCAGTGGTCTGTTCATGCCATGAGTCTCATCTGATGGAGGGGGTGTGGAATCTGACACGTCAATAGGTGCATCTGCCTCTAGGCCTGCATTGACGGAGTTGATGAATGCGAACCCCTCCTCGATATCGTTAACACCCATGAACGTCGCACCTCTGAAGCGATGCACCTGCGCGTGACAGGCTGCCCAATTGTCATACACCCCGGGCCTCCTTCCCTTCGCGACCGCATAAAATGGATAATTTCCCATCTGATGGAAACAAATGCCTGTTACATAAAACACATAATAATGAGTAGGATTAATTCAAATCACATAGTCAAATAAATGAATGCTGTATATAACTAAACAAATATCATAGAATGCAAAGGCCAACATGGGTTGAATACATTGACAAACCAAACTACCAGAAACGCCACCACCTCACTGCCTCTGCAATTAAAAAACATGTATTTAGATGAATAACACATAAATGATTATTAACATATAGTCACATAATCTAAATACACTTCTTCAACATTCACTTACATTCTTACCCCCCCACAATTGACCAGTAATCATTGTTCGCAGTTGAGCCCCTCCGACGTTATCCTCATTTGTCACGTCGGTATTTCCTTCATCTCTGGCCTCCCCAACTGAGTCCATATCATCTTGACTCATATTAAATAAGATGTCTGACCCTTCCTCCCTACGTATGAAGTTATGGAGTATGCAACATGCAAGTGCAATTCTAGTCTGGGTTCTAAATGGATAATATGGAGTGCATCTAAGACATTTGAAGCGCATTTTTAGAACTCCAAATGCACGCTCAATGACATTCCTCAACTGTGCATGCCTATGGTTAAAGAGTTCATTTGGACCACTATATCTATTACATCTGCGATTTAGAAACTCAGATAAATGATATCTATGAGAACGGTAAGGTGCAAGAAACTTATCAGTGTTCGCGTATCCAGAGTCAACCAAATAATATTTTCCTGGTAGAAAGATTCGTATTAGTTCAATGCAAATGAATGATGTAACACAAGTGCAGGGAAACATGTTGACAATCATATTAGAGGTATATACCTTCTGGGACAGTAAAACCCCCATACTCCAATGCCCATCTAAGGACTTTCATGTCGGCCGTTGAACCTTCCCAACCAACGGCGACGTATTGGAATTGCAAGTCAAACGAGCAAGCGGCCATCACGTTCTGTGATATCCATCCCTTCCTGTTGCGATATCGTGTTGCCTTATTTTTTCTGACAAGTGCAGGGATGTGTGTCCCATCAATTGCCTCCACCGCATTCTATAATTCAACATCACATGTATTTGCATAAGATTGATAGATGCATATATGAGGAAGATCAGCAATAGAACATGTTATGAGTAGTATGAACTCACCTTAAAATATGGATAAAAGGTTTTGTTGTGCCTCACATGGGGATGGACTTGCACATCATTTTGTGGGAGGTTGATGTACTCTCGTTTTAGGGAAACCACTGCTTTGAGGACAGCATTGAAGTGCCTACTAATTGTCTCCCCTGAATGGTGAAAGCGTTCTGATAACACCCTATTAGACACACCATGGCCGAGAGCATGAAGAAAGATTGCAAGCTGTTCGGTACAAGTGACGTTGGTAGTGTCTTTCAAGACACCCTTGTCAATGATTGATACAAAAGATTGATGTTCGGTACAAATGCATGGCCGGACAGGGGTCCAGTTCTCATCGGTCTCCTTGTCAATGATTGATGTTCAACCCGATACCTGAAATGGTCAAGTACATAGGCCATCTCTAGGAACATTGATTCCTCATCCTCTTCAAAAAATTGCCTAAAAAATTCAATAGTCTTTTCCTTGTTGAGGAATCCATTGACTGCATTGGGCAAATAAGAGAGCATTGAATATACACATACACAATGGAAGAGGGATACAAAAGATTAGTTAATTGTCATTCGAGAATGATGCAAGAGTTCAGACATTACATCACCATCACCAATATATACATGTGGATTATTACACACATCCATGTGCTACAAATACTTACAAAATTATGAGTGTTTCCATACATAACCCTAAGTCCACATCATTCTAGTTTATACATCAAAAGATGAGAATGTCCTCTTAGATTACAACCTCCTGAATAATAGTGACAGGTTACCAGCCTTCCTACTATAGGTGGCTCAAAAAATAATACTATATATGGTCAAACATAAAGGTAGATAGTTCCTTCCCTTCCTATGGTGCAAGTGGAACATAGGGAGGTGGTTGATAGTTCATCCCCTGTCTCTCAATCCAGTCTATCTTCAAGTCATCCGGGAATGCCATGAAAATAGTGCGGTTCGCCTCATCCTTGAGAGCCTCAGCTGCAGCCAACTTACTAGCTGAACTGAGTTGCCTAAACATCGAAAGACACTTGACTGCCTGCTCCAAAGTGTACTTCCCCTCATAATCTTTTTCCAAGTATTCTTTTGCCACATCCACCCTACGCCTCCCAATTTCAATGAACTCAGCCATGTATCCTTCAGCAGCAACGGAGTTCTTTACCCTCTTACCAGACCCAGATGATCGTTTTTTGGAAATTGCAAATCATCCTCCCCCATGTCTGAAGCAGTGGATGCTATGGAACGTTTATCCTTCCTCCTAGAGGTTGGTTCACCTTCATCAGGTATCTCTATTGGTGTGCTGCTCCCCCACTTGTTCTCACATGTGCCCCCTCGATTGAAGTAATCATCCACCGATGGTCTCTTTATATGGAGTGAATCGAACCTATTTTTCTTGGCCTCCATTGAGTCTCCTTCAGTGTCATTGTCATCATCATCCTCACTGACGAGGGAGGCATGGGCATGGAATCCCTTGGATGTGGAGTTCCCACATATCATGGAGAATTCCTTGAACCATATAAATGGCTTGTCCCGGCATAACCCAAACTTGGTATTGTTCTGCACAGGATAAGCAGACAACGACTTTATTTTAACATCTAATATTAGGAGACCAAGACAAAACTAAACTATCCTCAACTGTACATACCGATATGACCCTATCCCAGTCTTGTGCATCTCCCGGTACAGCCATTTTCCTCGCATCATCCCAACCCCATCCTGTTTTGTTGCTAAGTTCTTGGTATAGGTGATAGGTTTGCTTCAACACTTTCCAACGATTCTTGCAATGACTCATTTCCAAAGTCATAGCCAATTGATAGTTCAAGGTTGCGGTGATAGTCTTCCAAGAACTGTTTTGGAAGACCCCCTTCACGCAATTACCCTGTTGAAATTGATCTACAAGCAACCCCACCAAACAAGCATCCATCGGGTTGGTCCAGTTTCCAATCCGATTCTTATTGGATGCCATGCGTAGGGGAGGCTGGCTCATCTTTGACATCTAGACATATTGGACACCATGGAATGGATTAAGATACCAACAATATACATAGATTCATTGGTCACTCACACCTATATGAATGCAAAAAAGACTAACTCACATGGACACACACACACACACACACATTCATTGGTCATCCACATTATTTATGTGCTCTGTTATATGTAACTGATATGGTTATACACAAGCATTGATCTCAGATTTCACCTTTAACATAAACCAATTATCAAATATATTAACATCACCATCGATTTTAGTGGGAGTTGATTAAACCAATTAATTTAACCACAAGTATAAAATATGACACAATCCATAGAAAATGCAGTGCTTATCTGGGCAGGAATATATAAACACATGCCATTTTTAAACTAAACCATATAAGCATATCATATATATATTATGTATATCAGAAGGTCATAAACCCAAATGTAACTGTTTATATGAACTCCTCAAATAACCAAATATTACATTCCTACCTATGTCCCCTCATACTATATATAAACAAACTCTTCACATTCTAAGATACACATAAACATGACATGTTTATTATATCAGTAACTAACTCACATTCCCCAAGAAGAAAATCAAATGAGTCGAACAGTTACAAACATATCAAAAGAAATTCATGCTTAAACACATAATAATTCATGCTTAAACACCACAAAAAAAATTCAAACAGACTTAAACCTTTGTACAATGACACTTAAAAAAAATACATCCACATTATGTCACAACAGAACTTGGGTATAATAACAATTATTCATATTTAAACAATGAAACATTCCTGACAGTCAGTCAAAATGCATCATTATTAAATCATAAACACTGGGACACAGAACCTAGTTTTGATTAGTTCAATGCAATTCAAACAAAGTTGTACCCATAACAACAAGAGAGCTTTAAAAACATATATCTATTACATCCAAGCAGATGTACTACCCATTTATCAATGATTCCGTCCAAATGACTGGATTGTTCTATGTGAATAGTCAAGAAATAGATACCATCTATAAATAAACTCACAACAGATATACTACATGCATCAAAAGAAACTTAATTATGGGGTTATTGATCAGTAAATATAATGAGAACAAGATAAGACATGTATTTCAAATCATATTGGAGGAATGGATCACAAAAAAACCATATAAGCATATCATATATATTATGTATATTACAAGGTCATACACCCAAATGTAACTTTTAATATGAACTCCTCATGCATACCAAATATTACATTCCTACCTATGTCCCCTCATAGTATATATAAACATAGCATTCACATATTAAAACGCATAAACATAAAAATATAACTTATCAGTAACTAACTCACATTCCCCAAGAAGAAAATAAAATGAGTCGAACATATCAGTCATACCAAAAGTTATATGGAATTGAAGACCACACATAATAACATAATGAAAGCATATAATAAACAAATAACATATAAACAACATATTAAAACATATCACCCTTATGAATATAATGAAAGGAACAAATACATATCACTGATATATAAAGTGTAATGTAACATATCCAATGGATTATATCATTCAGTAGCTCATAACATCAGTAACTAGCATATAAAAAGCATATTTATACAAAGTAGTCCAGGATAAAACATATATGTAACTTATTGGTCATTCAGTGGATTCCATGTGTGTATACTCCATATGCAAGTTATACATAAACATCAATATATACTTGCACATAGATTGATGTTGGATGGAAGACCAATTGACTAGAACATGTTCTTTAACAATCATTCATTTGGGAATAATAATACATGGGTCCAAGAGATGCAAAAGAAAATGTAAATCAATCAGGATATACCTAGGAGCCATGTCTTAAATACTATCAATGGTAATAACACTCACAAATCAGGACAAATACATATATGTGGATATTGGTCATTCAACTACTCTATTGTTGACATATATATAGCCAACCCTACACATCACTTCATTACATTGAATTATTGATAAATGGTCATATATATTTGCATGTAACTTATAATATACTCCATTATAAAATATATAGGCAAATAGGTTATGTATTTCATATTAATAGACACTGGGAATTTGAATAAAATTTCTTCTTCATATACACTTCAAACCTTTCAGGAGATCCTGGTTAACATCACATTTAAAGTCAGATTTAACATGGTTGTTAAACCAGCATATACAGTCATCACAAACAAACATACATTAGTCAACCTCTTAATCTATTGGCATTAAATAATGTAGAACCCATGAGACATTTATTGAAAGTTTACTTGCAATAATATAATAACTGCAAAGTGATAGTATATTATGAGAGGTTAACAGCTGACAAATTAGACTAAGTGTTATTAAGTACTAGAAATTAGAGACTTCATATTTGAGAGCATCAACCAAACAAATAAGAGCATTCTTATTCATATGGAACACACAGGTATATACACAAGAAAAAAGCAATGCATATCGTATGAGTTTTTTTTTAAAGTGGTCTTGCAACTCCGAAAGAATATTTTTTTCCTTGTGGGCATTATAGATTGTATTAATACAATTTGTAGGGCCGAGACATTTTATTAAATTGATTAAGCCCATTGATATGGATGATCAGCATTGACAGTCATGTTTATGCATGACATCGTGTCTAATATAACCAGGTAGAACAGTGAATATATAAAATGTGGCTGCTACAAAATTTAACAAAGACATTACCAAGCTAAAGAAAAACAAATTGGGTGAAAAGATCAGATAAAAAAATAAATCATAAACCCAAATAGAGGTCTTTCATCACTCTCGTTTTGGTCTCTCACAAAGGGGGAAAGTAAGCAGGAACAAGATGGGGTTGGGAGATTTACATATCACTTTTATTAGTAAAAATTAGGCATTATAAGGTTCCAAAGGTTAGCATGCTTTCCAAGAATCTCTGATAGTGTTCCATTAATCTATTTAAAATATAAATGTGGTGTTTTATCATTTGATATGATATTTAAAACTGAACATCAAAATACAGAAAAACTGATGTAATCCTTGTATCAAACCAAATGTATTTAACCTAGTTTATAGTGTGCAATAAAATATTCATATAAGCATGAAAACATCATAAAAGGTCACCCAATACACAAGATCACACATCATCAGCTCTACGAAGATGAACCAAAATGTTTTAACCTAAAAATTTCATGTTATTATTCACCATTAATTTTTCAAATCGAGCAGGGGATTAACATGAATATTTATCATCTTCATCATAAGATCGCCGAAAGACGAATCATTTACCTGTGAATCGTCTCGACTAGGGATGTATGCCTATGGTTGATGGGGAGCCACAAAACAGTCCTGATCGTCGAAATGCCCGAACTTCGATCTACACCCCTTCAAGCTCTCACAAGGTGTTCATGGTGAATCATAACCTAACAAAGCTAGGGTTTCCATTTTGGTTGCAGAGGGAGTCGAGTGAGAGAGATGAGAATGAAAATGGGGTATTCAATGATGGTTGGTGGGAGTGAATGTGATGGGATGGTAGCCGGGACACGTGTACGATGATGAAAAAAAAGCAGAGTGAATTTGGACGGTCAGGATGAGATTTGATTTTTCAGGGTATTTTGGGTGGTCCAGATTTAATCACAGTGCCCAGGCCTATTGATCAGACGGTCCACCTTAAATATGGGTGTATCATCGGAGTGTGTTAAAGTAAGAGAGATAATTTTTTTGTAATGATGGTGAGGGGTATTTTTATTCTCAGGAATAGATAAGCCCTGATAAGCTATTCTCACATTTTAGTGGAATTGTTATCAGGCCTTATGCTCGTTTATCCATGCATAGCTATCAGGGTTTATCCGCTACAAACAAACAGCGAATAAAAGCTATTCTACTGTTATTCTCCCTTATTCTCTGTTTATGTTAGTTGGCAAACGGGGGGAAATAGTTTAAGTCTCTACCCAAACCATACATAAGAGTTTACTTGATTATAAGTTAGATTGCATAATCCAATTTCTTATATTTTCTTTCACATCTGAAATCCATATTTGTCCTACCATGGGATGGATCATGGTGAGTGAGCATAACCAAAAACAAAAAATCGTCCCGTACTGCCTCGGTGCAGTGGATGGACACCCCACATGTCCTCTAATGGACGTGGGATCGAATCCTGGGCTCTCCCATAGAAAAAAAAACGTCAGTTATGGCCCAGGGTCCCATGCTGTTGTTGTCACTTCTAGTAAAACCAGTCCTTTGGACTGACTATGTAACAACCTTCTAAGGCTTGTAGTTTGTATTTGCCCTACAGAGCCTCCTTACAAAATAAAAAATTAAAGTACTTTTACCACATAAAATTAAAAGACACAACAAAATCATAAATCATTCTAATATAAACAAACTAAAATAATCTCAAAAAATGTGAAACATAAATGATTCCCCATAACATCCATCACATATAACATTGACAGCCCATCCAACCATATCAAAATACATAGTATAGATCATTTCATCAAATCAAAGTTTTCTTTTTTGGTTAGAAAATGGGAGAAGAAATGTTAAGAAAAATTTTGAACTAGGTTGGTAAGGTCGGGCTCCAAACTCAAAACTCAATTTCAACCCAGACATTGTGATGGATTGGGGAGGATCAGCTTAGGTGTCAAATGGATGGAATCCAAAATCATTTGAATAAAGTCAGGTTAGATTACCAATAAAAGAAGTATTTATATTACTTTAAGGGCTCTTTAAGCAACATTAGATTTGGGCCTTGTCAACCAAAAAAAAAAAAAATCTCTTGGGAGCTTGGATAAATCTCTTACCCAAGCTTCCATGGTTACTCTCCCTCTTACTTTTATCTTTGTTTATCTTCCCTTCCTTGTTTGTTCTTTATCTTCTCGAGCATGTATTCCTTTTATCTAATACAAAAAATTTGGCACTCCCACCAGTTTCATTTTCTAAAAATATAAATAATCCCATGTTAGTGAATTAAGGAATCTCAAGCATAGAAGACCTTTTATTCCACTGAAATCAGATGAATTTTTTTGTTGGTGAAATGAAATACATATTAGTTAATTTTACAATATTTCTTCCAATCATGGATTCAATGTGTCCTTTTAGAATCGCAAAAATGAGGGGTGCATAAAATTCAATCCAAGGTTTCTGGGGATTTTTTTTGTTGTTGTTCACAAGGTTTATGTGGATTTGGGGCTTGCATTCGGTAATTTAAAAAAAACATTTTGAAAAGTTTTCAAGAAGTCATATTGATATTTTTAAATAAATATTGTAAACCGTAAATAAGACTCCACAAGATGTTAGACATATCATTTTCCGGAAGTTCATATCAACCAATCAAGTTAACAAATTCGAGGCCCAAACCCCTGAGTAGGAGGGCCTGCTCTAAAAAACGAGGGGTGCATTAAGGCCCAAAATGGAGGTCAAAAGTTGGGCCCAAGCCCGGGCATAAGTAGGCTGTGACCCATACCCAAATAATTGTTTGTTTACATAGCAGTCTCATACACTACGATAATGCTATGTAGTGTATAAAGCTTTATCATAATGTATGAAAGTTAAGATTTTTTGAATTTTTTGAAGAAAAAATATACAATTATATGTTAGTGTATACTTTATTTAATATAACAATATTTACTTCTTGTGACCCATAACCTTGTTTTGGGGTATTTTCTTGCCTTGTTTATTCATTTCGAACCAATTGTAACTCTCATATTTTAGTTATAAAATGGTCTACAATTTGCTCAAAAAAAAAGAAGTATATACTTCTATGGAAGAGTAGAGTGTATAAATTTTAAAAAATGAAAAGCAGAGTGAATTGTGGTCGAGGCTGCATGTAGGGTTGAGTGTATCTTTTTCCTTATTTCGATGGACCGGATGTACCCTAGTTTATGGAAAATGCAGGTTTAACTATGAAATGATTATGGATCAGAATTAATGTAACAAACACAGAGAATACATGTATGAGTCACTAAAAAATGTCACATCGAGGAGACCTAATAATAGTTTTCTAATGAAATTGTCATTAATTAAAATTTATGTGAAAAAATTTCATATACCATCTTAGGCGTTTGATAAAAGGTTTGGAGGTGATTTTTCTTTTTAATTAAATAGAAAACTCAAATGTGCTTCAAAAAAGTAGATTTAATTAAAAAGTTATTTATAATTTTTACTATAAAAATGTTGCTTTTGAAAAAATGCAAAAAATGAGTTTTTCAAAAACCAAGTTTATTTAATTTATTCAAAATCTTATTTCTAATCGTGTTTCCAAATGCTAATTAAACAAATTTATAATGCATGCATCCACATTGGGTTACATAGATGGGAAAAATCGATATAACACCTTGGAAAGTTAATTAAATCAGTTTTAGCCTTTGTAAAATTAAAAAATCACCACTGGCCCTTAAGTTATTAGAAAAATATTGTTTCAGTCCTTACCGTCAAACTAACTAACCAAGTACATGGTTAACCCTAACTAAATTAAAATCTACCAAAATGCCCCCACCCCTTAAAATCAATATAACTCTGAGCTCTCTAGAAACTTATGAAAATTAGAAAATATCTCTATAAAATTAATAAATCCCCTCAGGTCTCTATCTTATTAGTCAATTTATTTTAGTTTATACTGTAACCGAAACTAACCGGATCTGTGTTTGACTCTAACCAAACATGATAAATTGCTATAATACCATTTTAAAATTTATTTGATAAATTATTGTAATATACTAACCAGATTTGTGGTTGACTTTAAGATGATTTATTGATTTTACAGAGACATTTTTTTATTTTCATAAGTTTTCAGAGAGAGGTATCGATTTTTTCCATATTTTTTTTACCATTGGTGAGTATAAGATAGTAAGAGAATTTTTAGAGAAAGTAGGGGCATTTTATCGTCAAATGACTAAATTGATTTTTCGGACTTATAAATGTAATTATTGGAGCTATTTAACTAATAGACTAAATCCGTTAACCATACATACTTTATAGAGATCTGTGTTACATAGACTAAAACCTAGCTACCTTTGCAGGAAGTTAATTAATATCAATTTTTCCCTACATGGATAGGAGTATCTCATCACTACAATGAAAGCCCAGTTGTGGTTGTGCACAGCTGACACATAAGCATCATGTTAACCGGGTTTTCTTGGCCATGTATTTCTCGTTATGACAATGTTTTCATGACATCAAGGTCTAGAATCCATATATACACAATATTACACGCCCTGATATCCCTCTAATAGATACGTTAGTGATAATGTACACATGAGTTTGAGTTGTAGTCAAGTTCTCATCACAGCAGATAACAGAATGTATTTTTTATTTAAAAGGTACATGGTTCCATTAACCTATGGCCATTGTTACACAGTTTTTTTAAATTCCAAAATATAGCTTATATACCTAGTGAGAAATATAGTGAAACATACACATTATTAAACGATTTAGATATCTCGTTAAATTTTTTCTTACACTTATTAAAAATAGGTTCACGTAGTCAATTTAAAATTAAGAAAATATATACTTTTTATCAAAACATATATCTCACTAAATAATATTTACTATTTTAAAAAATATGAACACGTGTTGTTCTGAATTTTACATTGTAAATTAATTAAGTCTAACATTTTCCTCGTACATATATATAACTGTTTTGGAGACGAAAAATGAGACCAAGACTGTTACATCAACCCCCAAAAGCTGGTGAGCATATATATCCTGAAATCATAAGCAATCATACTATACATCACTTTGTACTATGAATAAATATTCCCTCCCAACTTGTGCAATAACAAACCACATCAACACCAAGTATCACTTCTTTCCTTTTATTAATTTGTTAAAGCAACCTCACAAGTTCCTCATCTGAAACATTAAATTATGTCAGAATCACTTGAAAGAACAAAAACAACAGCTCATCAGAAGCATTAATTAGATCAATATCATGCACAACTTGATCATGATGGAAGTGCGAAAAGAGAATCTAATCTACAACAACTGCTTTGATGTTGCCATATCTCTGTTTCTTTAATGAAGTTCTTCTTTTGCTTTTTCGGCGAAAGCCAGGAAACTTTGAGTACAGATTGAGTTTCCAAAATCACTAGGCCAGTACAGCAGCAACAACAATGGCTGAGATTCATATCTTTTGTTAGATCTCCTTTAACTGAAACAGAGAAAAGAACATCAAAGTGGTTGACAGGCAATTCTATGCTTTTCATGTTGGTGTTTAGCAGCAATCAAGTAATGTGTCTCCCATGTGAAAACATGAAATCAACACTAATTATGTACATTTTATTAAAATTGTATAATATAATCTGTTTCTCTTTGGATCGTGGTACGGTTGGCACAATAGAAGATTGTTCGAGGAACGATATATATAGCGAAGCATGATCGCACTTGGGACGTGAATTGTACATTATTAAGGAACAATGATACACTAATAATCAATGGTTTTTAGTATGGGTAAGTAATTATGAAATATGAGTGTATGAATTATATATTGAAGACATTCCTTTGCATGTGGGGAAAAGCTTTTCATATTCTTTGTGCTACTTGCAAGCGTGCATCCCCAACACAATGCATGTGGTCTACGCAAACCTATATGTCATGGTCCCCCACCCAACCATTAATGTGCATAAAAAAAATCAAGAACCATAGATGTATATCTTGAATCGACCATCCATATGAGAAATACAGATAATCTTTTGTATGGACCAATAAGAATGTCATATAGATGACAAAAAACTATTAAAGTGAACTTTAATTATGGTTCTCACATATTACCTGAATTAAAGAAAATTAAACACATTTTCATTGGAAACGATTTATGTCATCCTTAAGGCATTTTTTATTGGTTCACATGTGAATGTGGAATCTGTAATTCCTATGTTGTTTTCCTCCACTAGATGTTTAATTTATCATATATAATAGGGGGGATGAACTAATGAAGAGAAACAAATACTTACAGATTTAAATGTGGTTTGTAAGCCATATTAATCCACATAGTGAGAAGAATCTTTGTCTTCTGAAGTAGGCTTAAGCCATATACCCTAGTGGACATGCTTTTATATTGATGAGTTAGATTTGGATTTGGCTAGGTGTTAGCATTTTCTATCAAGAGGATAGGATTGATTAATAGCTACTTGTAATCAAAATCAAAATTGCAAGCTAATGAAGATTATTGTGGATTGGATTTCATGTTGATGCAACATTGTCTGGGTAAAAAATCACTCTAATCAACTATAAATGCTGAAAAATTAACTATCTTGGTCACAAATTTGCTAACTCTAGGTGCATAAAAATTCACTGTAATCAATTGTTGCCATATAGATGAGGCACATAGAACAGTTGGTCATCCAACATATTAATCCTATAACTTTGATATTTTTCTCATGACAATATTAATGCAGTCTACAATGGTCAACAAATAATATATAAAATCAAATAATATTTTCTGGAATAAAAAAAGAAGAAAGTGAAAATTGCTATAAACATAATAAAGTAGCTATTTCTTTTTTCTTTTTTTTTAAAGGTGAAATCAAGCTAAATTTTTTGAATTTTACCTTATTTGACTTGATAAAAAAATATTATATAAAAAACTTAAATAAAAAGTAGAGATACAATAGAAATAGAATAAGAAGAAAGGAATGATAGAAATAATGAGTGTGTATATATATATATATATATCTACATCATCAATTTTTTCTATTGATATAAAATCCTTAATTATATTTAATTTGTAAAAGATGCTATATATCCTTGACAAATATAATATTGGGTGCTTTAAATTGAATTTCAAGGCACCCCTTATGCTCTTGTTGATACAGCAGGGGAGTCAAGGCACAAAATATGCTCTTGTTGCTTTATATTGAATTTCAAGATATATATCCTTATTGAATTTCAAGGCACCAAACAGAGACAGATTTTACACAATATGGGGAGTCAAAGAAAATGCGGCAGAGGAGAAGAGACAAAATAACTTTTAGCTTTTGATCTCAATGACACCTCTTCGTGCCATCTCGAAATGTGTGAAGAATTTTTGGGAAAAAAATTACAAAAAAAAATGATGCTAGTGCATACTCGTGGGATAATATGCATTTTATTAAAGGTCATGCAGTTAAAAAAATCTTCATGATTTTACGCAGACAGGTGAAGCTAAAAATTCTAAAAAATAAAAATAAATTTAAATGTAATATTTTTTATTGAATTTTATGTATCTTGTATTTCATACATGGCTAAAAAATACCTCATTGACATTAGGCATAGAATAATTATCATTCTTCTTTTCTATTCTTGTAACAATAAGATGCATGACATTAAAGAATGGTCATTGTTGAACCGGCTTACACAAATTTCCATTCTCTTTCTTTCTCATCAATCTGATTCTGAACCAAAATTATCAATTGGTAACTAAATTTTTTTTTGTGATGAGAAAATCTCAATTTAATTAATCGGAATCCCCCACAAACATTATGTATCATATGAATTGAGGAAGCTTAGAACTTCAAACTTATTAAGAAATTCCACCGTTATTCGATTGAAACATTTTTTTCATGGACAAAAATTCCACCGTTATTCAATTGAGACATTATTTCGTGGACAAAAAGTCCACCGTTATTCGATTGAGACTTCTCATAGCAGATATTTTGTCATATGTTATTCAATTTGAATAGGATTTGTGAAGACTTTCTTAAGTGATGGACTTTTGTGGACTTTGGAGAGAGAAATATAAAGAAAAAAGTCATTTCAAAATCCCACCCAAATGGGTGGGATTCTCATGGACTTTTATCATAACATTGCGAATATCTTTTTTTTTCTTTTAACAAACTCTTTTATTTTATAGATGATGATTATCTAATGTCTTTCATATTTTATGCATGATTTTTCCCCCCCTATTTACCATCTTTTTAATGAATATGTAGATGAATGAAATATTGATATCACCTCATATATTTGATAAATATATGAGAATGGTGGATTTACTTGTGTTGCAATTAATCATTTCATTATTGTATATTAGATAATATATACCTAGATCATCCACCATTATTTTTTTTTTCAAACTAAAGCGTATTGTTCTTGCGTAGTTGTGTTGATATCTATTGTGCATTATACATGTTTGTGATACAATAAACTCTTAATTCTAAAGTTACCTGCAAGTAGCTAGGTCACAGGGTTGCATTGTTTATAAAAGAATACAATATGGAAAAAAAAACTGACTGTAGAGATGAAGATAGAAAACCCACATCTACTTTCATATAAACACATCAAACTCTAAACACAATAAATAAAACAACATACGAGGAAACACAAAATATGGAATGATATCCACTAGTATAAAAAAGAGTGATCTTTATATAAAAATCTACAGAGAGAAAAATAACTTCATAAACCCCCCTATTGGCTCTTAAACGGTATTAATAGCTCTAATTCTCATATTTATTTTAGCTGAAAAAAAAATACTGTAAAAGAAATCTAAAATTACAACTCACATGTTTAAATGATTTGAAGAGTACATATTATAAGTTTAAATGATTTGAAATCATGAATTAAATTTTATTGCCCATTAATAAATTTAAATGATTTTTTTGTAACAGTATACATTTTAGATATGTGAAGATCGATATTAAATATATTAAATTATATTTTATGTTGGGTGTGAATAATTCGTGTTGAATTTGAATATTTGTTATTTTAGAAATATAAGAACAAGTCTACAAAAATTTGTGAAATTCCGTGAGAATCAATATGTGAAAGTCTGAAAAATCTATGAAAGTCTGCAAAAGTATGCAAAAGTCCATGAGAAATCTGTGAAAGTCTGTCAAAGTCTGTAAAAGTCTGTAAAATTCTGTGAAAGTCCTTGAAAGTCAATTTGTGAAAGTCTATGAAAGTCTACATAAGTCTGTGAAAGTCCGTGAAAGTCAATTTGTGAAAGTTTATGAAAGTCTACAAAAGTCTGTGAAAGTTCGTAAAAGTCCATGAAAGTAAATTTGTTAAAGTCTATGAAAATCTACAAAAATCTGTGAAAGTCCATGAGAGTCAATTTGTGAAAGTCTGAAAAAATCCGTGAAAGTTTGTAAAAGTCTTTGAAAGTCTACAAAGTCTGTGAAAGTCCACCACTTAAATAATGTCCACATAAATCCATCAAATACCCCCCCCCCCCTAAATCTATAATATTATTCAAAGAATCAATAAGTGAACTATAAGATCAATATTTTACATTCCATTTAAAAAATATGATTCCTTGAAAGCTAATTTCAAAAACAATTTTATGTAATTAAAAAAAACCTCATTTTCAAACCTATTTCAAGCGCTCTCTAATTAATGTTTCTAAAAAAATATAGGATTCGAAAACATGATTTAAAGCTTAATTTTTTAAGGACACATAGGAATTAATTTTTTAAATATATTGGAAGCCCTAACTAAAACCAAATCCACACTAATTAATATGCTTTTAATGCTACATATACATAATCATGTAGTTGTTTTAAGTTTTGTATGATACCTTTTGTTGTCACAATGAAAAAGACAAAGGTGAGGAGAATGGTCCTTGAAGTGATAATTTTTGAGGAACCCTAGGTGGAGCTTTTGACTGTTTGGAATCAAAACTCCGAACTCCAAGACATTCATAAACACAGAATCCTTTCTCTACCCCTCTAAAGTAGGAGCCTATATGTATGTTCAAGAGGATTTTCTCAAATCGAAAACAAAAACATATTTCATTGTTTGCTTTTTTTTTTCTTTTTCTTGCTAAAACATTTATAATTTTATATGCAAGATATATTTGAATTGCTTATTTTCAATATACCAGTATTCACTCTAAATTTAAAATTTGTATTCAAAAGTATAAATCATGGGCTACATGAACATAAAAAATGATTTAGGAATGAAAGTTAATATCAAAATATTTGTTCTAATAAATTAATGATTAAAAAATATATGTTCTTATGAAATCGTATGTTTTATTATATGCTTTTATATTTATTTTGATCATAATCCTCAAAATTTAAATAACTTATGCGCATTTTATTTTTTTATGGTGATTTTAAGATTTAGAAGATTGATCACATATTTTTTTATGGATCTAAATGGATGACAAAGCAATTAAGATTATTCAAAACTTAACTAAATTTTGTAGGGCTTTATTTCGAATTTGTGGTGATACAAGGTGTCATATGAGGGAGCTTTTAAGGCATTAAATTATTGTTTTTCTCTCGTGAATAAATTTATCACATTAAGCTTTATCCTCATATATTTCTTATTAACCTGCAACTGGGTCTATGGTGCAAGCAAAACTTAGATCAAACCTCTTGAGAGCTGCAAGGGACCAAGAAACACCCAAAAAAAAAAGTGGGTTGGCTTTTATATTATGCATGGTGAAATGACAAGTGATAAATGACAAGTGATACACATAGATATACATAATTATAATAAGTCCAAGCACACGAGGGACCTGAATAGTTTCCCAAATTAACTTTCCAGATTTGGATGATTCACCCCTAACATGACACCAAGCATAAGTCACAAAATGAGCCATATATGCATAGGTTAGGTTACCTAGAAATGCTCACCCACTTATATGTATTATTATACATGTATCTAATTATATAATTATATCATCATCACATGCAAATAGTGCTCACATGGCTGTATGGGTGGTTAAAGAAGGAGCTTAATTAATCGAATTCATTTTAGTTGATTTGTAACCAATGTTGAATAAGTTGATCGTTTTAAAAATCTTTTTCGTATCTTATCTTTCTATCAATAAATTTATTGCCTTTGCACTCTATAAACATTGATGAACTGACCATAAAAAACAACCAATCAGTAGAGGTCTTGAATGCTAATGCCTCGTAGACTTAATTATATAATGCACAAGATTTGTGAGTGATTCTATACATCCAAGATAATGTTGGAGTTTATCATCACATAAAAAAGACTGTTAAATTAAAATTTCGTCAGCATATTACCATGATCGAACCATTTAATAGCTCAACATAGTCAATGAAAAATTTAGAATTAGAATTCTCAATGGTTTTCTAATTATTGCTACAAAAAGATTGGCACTCATCAATCCAGATAGGCAAACACTCCACAGAGCATTTTTTTTTAAATCAAAATAGCTAGGTATCAGGTGTAGATATTCATCAATTCCCAATCAAACAGCCACAGTTTGATATCCACGCACATCAAATCATTTACATCATATAATATATAGGATGATATCAAGGCCCTTTCATAAAAAAAAAATTATAAAAATGAAAAAAAGGGCTCACATGAAAAGTAGATGCGAATCCCCTGCTTTTAATGGCTCAAAGTTTTTCTTCTTTGTTCTTTTTTTTTTTTTTTAATATGTTACTCCTTTTTAAGAAAAACAAAAGCTCTGTGTAGCAGTAGCTGTAACTCGTGCGGCACATAAAGAATAAAATAACTGTTAGATCATCTCCAATCTTATACCCAAACATTTACTAAAATTTAAATTTAAGTAGAAATTACCTAAAATCATTTCCAACCATTTACTCATACCCATACTAAATCAAGCTTTTTACTCATACATTTACCAAATCAAGTTTTTTTTTTATCTCCACATTTTCTTCTAAATGTGACATTTCTTTCAACTCCATATTTAGTTGAATTATATTAGATGCCTTCCCCCCCCCCCCCCCCCCCACAAATTTTCACAATCTCTTGAAACAAAAAAAAAGTGATCTTTTTTAAGTTTTAATGTTTGTTTTTTAACTTCTTATTTTTACTCCAATAAAAAAAATTTATTTTTATCTTTTTTTTCAAAAAATTGGATGATAATAATTTTTAGATTTAAATATCTTGAAGGGAAGAAAAATTGAGTAGTAAAAATGTTTGGAGAAAGAACTTTGAAAATGTTTATAAGAAATAATTATAAGAAGATGTGAATTTTTTAAAAGATTTAAGTAAAATACAAAGTAATGGTTGGAGACATATCATATCAAATCAAACTTTTACTCAAATTTTAAGTGAAATTTGGATATATGTTTGAGTAAGGGTTGGAGATGGCCTTACAATTGATAAATAATAGATAACATGTCAAATGACTTATTGTTCAGGTTTATAATACCAAGAACACTTTTATTCATAAAATAAAATGTTACACTTCCACACAATCAGTTTTGTAAACTGAAAACCTTTAAATTTTCTTCGAAATATATATTTGTTTAAAAGAATATGTTTTTACAAATTAAATGTACAATATAGACATCAATAAATTGAATGTGTACACATTTATGTTTAATAGAGTATATATACATGCATTAACATATTAGAAGATATATTCCATTAGAAATTTTATATATTACATTAAGTAATGCATAAATCATTGTAAATGTGTCTTTGGTTGGGTGTTTGTTGTGAATGCTCAAATAATGTTTTCTTTCCTGAACTATATATATATTGCAAAACTATGCATGTGTATAGTTTTACAATATATCCGTGCATTGGCTTGATGAATATAATTTAGTTTTCTCAGGTACATGTTGGAACTCTTTAATAGTTTTATAACTTATCATCTTTGTATAAATCATTGACAATATCAATCTACAACTTTTACAAATTTAACCAAGCATAAGTTCATTGTAGGGAAAAAAAAATTAAAATTACATGCACAATTATGATTAACATTAATATCTGTAGTCATATAAAAAATGTTGGAACTCTTTACAAATTTGATCCCTTTTTAATTTTCTTTCATATAAAAAATAGTGAAGAACTCACGTTATTTCTGTTACCAAACTTTGAACAGGAGTCAATGCTGTTGCAACCTAGTATTTCGGCTGTCATGGTTTTCTTTAAAATCGTATCAATCTCTTTTGTTTTTCTCTCTCTCTAAATCTGACCCTACAAGAAAGTCTATACATTCTAGTCTTCATGACATTTCCCAGACCTTCTGACAAAAAAAACTTAAAAATTTGCATCTCACCTGCAGTAATAAATCCCCCACAAAAGTCAGTTTGCTTTCCTTCCCCTCCCCACAAAGACCCCAACCTTTTCTGCATCAATAAATAGATCAACCTGTCCCTCACACAACCTCTCACATCCATTGAGAAATTTTCAAAACTCTCTCTCACTCACACATTAGTGTTTTATTAGCTATGCTTGGATGCTTAGTTGCTGCTGCCTTGTTTGGCTTGTCTTTGCTTGTTGTGTTGAACCACTTCCTCCCTTTGATTCTGCATTTCAAGTCTGCTCCAAGAGGGAGCTTTGGATGGCCTGTTGTTGGTGAGACCTTGAGTTTCCTCACACCACACACTTCAAACTCTCTTGGGAGGTTCTTAGATGATCACTGCTCCAGGTGACTTATGTTGCCACTTTTTTAGTGACATAAATGGACTTCTTTTAATGTTTCATATTTCTGTTCACATGTCAAACATGTGAGATTGTGACAATTTTTAATCATTTGTTATCGCATCACAACTGACCACGTCTGATAGGATCTATGTTTGATATATTTTGAAGATATTACTGAAATTGTTTGTACATATTTTCAATGTTTGTGTTTCAGGTTTGGAAAAGTGTTCAAGTCTCATCTATTCTGCTCCCCAACAGTGGTGTCATGTGACCAGGAGCTGAACCACTTCATACTCCAAAATGAGGAGAAGCTCTTCCAGTGCAGCTACCCAAAGCCCATACATGGAATACTTGGGGAGTCTTCAATGCTGGTGGTTGTGGGTGACACTCACAAGAGGCTAAGGAGTCAGGCTGTGACACTGATTAGCACAACCAAATCAAAAGGTGGGTATTTGAATGACATTGAGAGGACAGCAATCCAAGTCATGGAGTCTTGGAAGGGGAAGGAACAAATTATCTTCTGTGAGGAAGCTAGAAAGGTAAAGCTTGATTGATATTTACATTTTTTTATAAGTATTCAATTATTTGAAATCATGTAAGTACTGATGTGGGGTTTCTCTCTGTGCAGTTCACATTCAATGTGATAGTAAAACAAGTCCTTGGATTGACACCAGATGAACCACAGACCAACAGAATACTTGAAGACTTTCTAACTTTCATGAAGGGACTTGTTTCCTTCCCATTCTATATCCCTGGCACCCCATATGCAAAGGCTGTTCAAGTTATTGTCTAAACTCTTTTTGGGTTATACATGGTCTTGTTTAAAATAAATTGTCAAACTGATTCTGTTTATGCAATGTTAGTTTTTAGATAATTGGTTTCAAAATATATATTTTTTTCAAAACTTTAGCTTTTAGTTTCATTTTATATTTAGAAAATTACATTTATGGAAAAAAAAAACTGACTGAGAGTAGCTTTTATGTGAACTGTTTTTATGGTTTATACAGGCAAGAGCAAGAATATCTTCAACTGTAAAGGGTATTATAGAAGAGAGGAGAAAGAAAGGAGAGGTAGCTAATAAGAGAAGTGACTTTCTTGATATGCTCCTACCAGTGAAGAGCTTGTCCGAGGGTGAGAAGGTGAGTTTTGTGTTGGATTCTCTGTTGGGGGGTTATGAAACCACCTCTCTCTTGATGGCCATGGCAGTTCATTTTCTTGGCCAATCTCCACTTGCTTTGGAACAACTAAAGGTACCCTCCATTCACTATGCACCTATTTTTTTTTTTTTTTTTTGAAAATTTGATTAATTTGGTGACTGACATTGATCTTAGTCATAAAAAGACATCATTCTATCACTTTTTAAAGAAAGAGTTAATTATCATATTATATATTACCATTGAATGTCAGCTTGAGTTATCAAATTGGTCAGTAACAAATTTGTTTCTCATCTGCTCAGTCAGAGCATCAAAACATCAAAAGGAATAAGAAGAAAGATGAGTACTTAAACTGGGAGGACTATAAGAGAATGGAATTCACTCAAAATGTAAGTTGGGAGGGCTAATACCTTTCTCTTTTTCTTCATCTTTATGGCTTTCTTATTGTTTCTCCTACCTTTTATTCTCCTCTCATAACTTTATAGTCTATTGCTTGGTTGTAATGCCTTTTGGGGTTGTGCAATTGAAGGTGATTAATGAAGCTCTCAGGTGTGGCAACATTGTCAAGTTTGTGCACAGAAAGGCCATAAAGGATGTCAGATTCAAAGGTTCACACTCACCCACTTGTGATCTCCTTTGCAGTAAATTATTGATCACATATATTTGCTCCTCCACATGATCATGCATGGATGAGCTTCTTCTCTAATGTTGTGATTTAAATATATATTTTTCAATTTTTTTTTTACCAATGTTATTTATTTTAAGTTGGTGCTGTTTCATATTGTTATATGGTTTTTTGGCAGATTATCTTATTCCATCAGGTTGGAAAGTCCTCCCTGTCTTCAGTGCAGTACACCTTGACCCATCCTTTCATGACAATGCTTTGCAATTCCATCCTTGGAGATGGGAGGTAATTAATTACTTAGCTTATTATTATTATTATTATTATTATTATTATTATTATTATTATTATTATTATCATCATCATTATTATATTCAATACCCAACTACAGCTAATTTGGTGATCTAAATTGACATGGACTAGTAAATAAAAGCATGGTCAATTCTGATATGATAAATCTGCATGTCGTTTTATTGTTGGTCTAAAATCAATTGGATCACTAAAATAGCAAATGTAACTGTAGTCATATATTCATTTTTTCTGATTAAATGAGAATAAAAAAGGGATAAAAGAAAAAAAATCACTTGTTCGTTTTTTCCTTGTTTTTCTTTGTGTGTGAGTTTAATTTCCTTTTTTGTTAATCAGGTACTATTTATATTATTTAATTTATTTATTCTGATTATTCTTTAATACCCGATTATATCTCCTCAAATATCTTAGAAAAGGTTTCTTAATTGATGACATGCATGGTATATAACTACATATGTTATGTATAATATATTCATAAGTATATATTATATGTTATCATGATCAACTGAGTGCAAATATGATAGCACGCATGCCGAGAGCAACAGAAATCGATCATGAGCCATGTCTGCCCCTCTCCAATATTCAAAGTGAATTAATGTATGATAACATGTATGGTATATATATATTTTTAAGAAAATGTAGATATTCTTGTTACCTGATTTCATTTACTAAATGTATGGTATATATTAATGTATTAATATTATTTGTATGTGAGTGTGATCTGACTATGTTGATGTTCAGGGGCAGAGCCAAACATCAAGCAAAAAATTCACACCTTTTGGGGGTGGACCAAGGTTCTGTCCAGGATCTGAGCTTGCAAAAATAGAGACTGCTTTCTTCCTTCACCATCTTGTATTGAATTTCAGGTACAATTTTAATATCCTAATATTCCATTAAAAAAATATATTTAAAACAGATATATATTTGTCAAAGAAAGATAACATCAAAACATTGGAAGTGATCCCCTGTGATGAGCACAAACCCCACCTTAGGTTATTATATAAAATATATGTCAGTCTTTTCTGCATTTTAATGAAATATGCGTGTTGTCAGATAAATTTTGATATTTTTACATCAAAAATATATTCAATTTTAATAATGAAATAAATAATATAATCAAAATATTTGAGAACTACAATATTATAAATCTATGAATGTGGAGCATGAAAAATTGCAAGAAAATTATATTTTCTATTGAATACAAAATAAGGTGAAAATTAAAAATCCAACAAACATAATAAAGCAAAACAAAACAAAATATTATTAGAAATATAGTTCCCATCATGTCTCTCTAATGCACTCACTCTCATTTTTTTATATATTTTTTTATTAATTATAATTTATTTATTTTTTTGTAGATGGAGAAGGGAAGGAATGGATGACCCCATGGCCTATCCATACGTTGAGTTCCAAAGAGGATTGCCACTAAAAGTTGACCCCACTTAGCTGGAAATGACTGCTTTTTATTTTATTTTATTTTATTTTGGGATAGGAGACATTTTTATGTCTTTAGACTCCCCTGTAATATTTTTTTGGATGAGAGAAGTAGGTCCATGTGTTCGCATGGCTCCAACCTCATGTACATTATAGAATTATTATAAATCTTCCCATCCTGTCACTGTAATAATAATAAATAAAAAAAATTGTGGGTGGAATGGTGGATGACATGTAAAGTTCCCTCCCTTGTTTGAGAATTTCAGTGTTATTTGCTATTGTATTAAATTTGAATTATGTCAAGTTTAATAACAAAAAAATTAAATATATACTTCAATG
>JAUJYO010000603.1:0-20614 GCA_030737845.1 Acorus calamus
AAACAACATCCAGAACTATGAAGGTGAACTTGGTATCAATGTTTTAAAACCCGACCCGACCTGTGGTTGAACCGGGTAAACTTTTATCCATTTTGAATTTTGATTCGGTTTACACCTAAAATCTAATGAAATAAAAAAACCTGTAAAACCCAGTCAACCCATCGGTTGAACTGACAGTTTTTGTGAATAGGCTACGGGTTGATTATAACGAATAATTCTTTATTCATAGAAATTGTGATTAAGCACTTGTAAAAATATGAAATCTAATAAAAAGTTTAGATTTTATATTCTAAATTAAAATCATGTTAGGATTTTAAATAAAAGCTTTATGCAGATATTTTTTAAATTATTTCATATTTTTTATTTATTAATGATAATTCATATATTTATTATATTATAATTATGTTATGATTCAAATTTGGCTGACCCAACAATTGACCCAGTGATCCTTAGCCCGTTCATTTTTTTTATTCATTGAACGGTTCAATTTTTAAAACATTGCTTCATACGAGGATGTAAGCCACCTCCACTGATCGAGATTGAATATCGACACTGCCATCCTTACTAAGGAAGGCCCAATCCAGCATGGGCCATGTGCGGAGGGCGCTGTTACACTTAGTATTTTTTGCAATCCAAAATACAGTCGTATTGTTAGAAATCAAGTGTGGCGTATGTATCACTAGATGAGATATATATATCATTAAAAAAAATTACATTTATTAAAAATGAGTTCATTTAATTTGAGATAGACCGTTATATACTTTTTATCAAAGCATATACTTTTTCTTTAAAAAAAAACGTTTACGTTGGCTCATTTACAAAGTAACTCATCAATATATGAATATGTATGAAGGCCCTACTTTAAGATATTGCATGTGACTTTTGACTTTCAACCCTGTCCATTTTTTATTGATTTCTGGTTTAGAGAAAAGATTAAAAAAAAAAAAAAAGGTGACATTGTGACATTTTCCTACCAAATTCAATCATATGCATTCGAGTGATGTTACACTTCCTTCGCGCGGACAATCTCATGAATAGTCTATATACCTTCATAGCAATCTAGCAAGGTATCTACCCATTCCTAGTTAATATTTTATTTTTTTTACATTTGTTAAAAATAAGTCAATCTGATTCAAAGTAAAACGATATACAATTTTTACCGATGCATATATCTCATTAGATGAGATTTATTTTTGTTAAAAAGTTAAAACATGTGCGGACTATTTGAGGTTGTCTTTAACATTATTTAATTATATTGCTTTGTAGGTGAACTTCGGCTAAAAAAAATAAAAAAAACTTTTTAATGCGAAGGCTTCTGATATCTCTCTCTATGAATCATGTTTTTTTTATAGAGTAGAATGATGATTTGTTTAAATTAACTTGATAGGATGAGCCTTTTGAATTTTGATTGTGGTTATTTAGGTTAGACAAGAGTGTATTATCTAGATTGTCATATATATAACATGCAATCATCATTGTGTGCACATGTAGTGTGTGTCTCCTCATTTCAAACTCATACATGAGACATACATATCACATATATCATGTTGCCTTCTATTGTATATTTGAGATTTGTTTAGCTCAAATTTGATGAATCACATGTTGAGACACAATGATTTAATAATTTTTATGAGGCATTGGAGTAAACCAATTCTGAATGGGGCTGAGATTTCCACCCATCAAATATTAAACTCACCCCACTTTTTTTTCGCTAAAATAATTGTGTACATCTTGCGATCCCACTCCTTAATATATACATGATTGCATATTTTACAACTACACCCAATCCATTTTAGAAAGCTCTCTCTCTACCTCTTTGCTTTCCATCCCTCTGCTGATGTCCGACTCCATTTTTGCTCCTGCTTTGTTTCTGTTTGATCTCCGTCTATCTTCTCCGGTTTGTCCGTCGTTGTCGGTCCCTCCACTTGTTAATGTATTTGTTAAAAATTGAAGGGCGCACATGTGTAAAAGAGTTCGACAGATGTTATATCGAATTTGTGTACACTACGTCCACAATCTCCTATGTCGAACCACTCACAAAATAGGTTTGAGCCTCTTTTAACATGTTCCACAAATCAATTGTCAAACTTATGTAAACAATATCGTAAAAAAAAAACTCGACAAATGTCCTGTCGACCTTGGGGTGTGTTTTTTTTTAATTAAATTTTCTTGTTTATAATGCAATATATTTATTGATGTCTAGGATTTTTTTATACTCATTTAGTTACTCACATTATGAAAATGTTTGAGAGCCCACTCTGATTTGTGACTTTTTTTATCTTGTCCATTTTTATATTGAATCCTGGTCCGAAAACCAAAATATTAGAAATTTAAAACATTTTCATAAAAAAAAATGTTTTAAATAGTTTTCAAATAATTATTTAAAAAATTCAATTGGAATTTTGTTTCTTCCAAATCCATAAAAAATGCGAAAACGTCATTTAGATTTTGCAACAACATTTAAATTTTAGACATTGGGATTTATAGGCGTGATGAGCACTAATAAACTCAACCCCATCTGCAGCCTCATACACTATGATAGCATAGTATATAATGTGTTATCATAATATAAAAATGTTAATAAAATTTTATTTTTTTAAAGAATAATATATTATTATACCTCAATGTCTACTTCATTACGTATACTAGTATGTATTTCAGACTTTCTGTACAAGAGTGTATTTTGAAAAAATCAATGTGGACTGCAAATGGAGTTACATGTATTTCCTAGATGAAAACACTTTCCTTGACTAGCGTAATCGAAAACATTACACCTCCCTCACTCATTTCTCTGTGCCTATGGAAAAAGCTTCCATAACAGAGAAACTGTGCACGCCCAAAATGCTCAATTGAAAACCTCCATAAAAGATCTTTTTCATTGTTTGCTAGGTTCGACTTCTTCTCTTGCTTGTACCAAGAAGAGAATAATGAGAGCGTGTGTTTTAATCTTGGGGACATATCATCAAGAATCTTGTATGATTGAGAAGATATATTTTGTTCAGAAGACAACGTTACCACTTGACTCCATGTCACACTCTCCTAAAACTGTCTTCTTTAATTTTTGTTTTATTTTTATTTTGATAATAGCATTATTTTTCCAACACAAAAATAAAAATAAAAAATAATTTTCATGATCTGACCCATCACAAGTAGGCCTGTCAACGGGTCGGGTCCAGACCCGGACCCGACCCGACCCAGACCCGATTACACGTGTAATATACCCGACCCGACTTGGACCCGACCCGACTTGGACCCGACCCGGCGGACCCGAACAAACAAACGGGTCGGGTCCGGGTCCACCCCGCCCCGACCCGTTGGACCCGAGACCCGATTGTTTTATTTAAAAATGCTCATATATTATAAGACTATTAGTATTAGTTGATACATAATTTTATTTCTTACTTAACTTATGTTTGTATCCATAAGTTTATAAATCATAATCATAATTATAACATTTTTTTTGTTGTGTTGATGTTGCAACTTGCAAGAATTTGATTGTTTAATATGTAATAAACTTAGTAATGTATTGTCATCGGTTTGTTTTGGACAATTAACTTATTAGCTTTTGAATTTATATAATTAATTAGTTTGTTGCATGATTTATGTTTATTATTTTAGTTAATATATTAGTGTTTATTATTTTGAATGTTGTTTAGGTTAATATTGTTTTGAATGTTTGTATAATTAGTTATCTTTATTGTTTAGGTTAATATGTTTTTTATGTTAGTGATTATTGTTTTGGATATTGTTTAATAATTCATTTACTTTTTTTGAATTGTATAAGATTATATTTAAACATAGTCCCATTAATAATAATGTTTTATACAAAAAATTTCAAATAGAATGATAAAGCAAACAAATATATGAGATCTTTCTCTTTTTTTTTCTTTTTTTTTTGCCAACCATCCGGGTCGGGTCGGACCCGGACCCGACCCGGACCCGACGGGTCCGGGTCCGGGTCCACATTTCCCCGGACCCGCCGGGTCCTAGATTGGACCCGGACCCGTCGGGTCTTGCCACGGGTCGGGTCCGGGTCCACCCCGACCCGACCCGGACCCGACCCGTTGACAGGGCTAATCACAAGGTGACATGTCACCCTATCATTTTCTGGTATGGATTTTCCTGCCTAATCACAATGTGTGACTGTTGTTCAAAAAAGGGTTCTGATCCTATAATAAAAACTTATTCTATTTTTAACCCGAACACATTTTAAACCCATCAAAGTGGACATATCTCGAGTGAGGTTTGAAATGATTTATTATCATGTTTTTATTGACTAGCTAGGGTCAATTTATTTTGTCATATTTTGGGTTACCAAATAATTTTCCTTCAAAATATTAACAGAGCATGTTTTATTTTTTCCTGTGAAAGCATGTTTCTTTAGAGTAGAATACTTTAGATTTGTTTGAATTAACTTGACAGATGAAGCCTTTGACTGTTGTTAAGATTAGACAAGAGTGGCTTATCTAGATTGTCATAGTTAACATGCAATCATCATTATGTACACATATAATGTGTGTTCCCAATTCAACTCATGAGACATTTCACATAGATCATGTTGTATTCTGAATTTATTCTCTGTGAAATGTCTTCAATTACATAACATGTATTTAGTGCTTGAGATTTGTTTAGCTCAAATTTGATGGACTCAATTATTTGATAATTTTTATGAGGCATTGGAGTAAACAAATTATACCATGTGAAAGTTATACTTCACCTAATCCAATTATATTTTACTAATATCTTTCAAACTCATTTGAGTGCATTTTATAAAGTAACTTGCATCCTACTATACATCAATTAAAACCCAATCTTTGGAATTCAAAAACAAAATAATGTTCAAAAAAATCCACAAAACAATCTCAAGAATCACGTATGCCAATTTATTTAATCTTCATCCCAATTCGGTACATCTAATCTTCTCAAGTAGAAGAAAAATAATAATCTTCAAAAAAAAAAAAATTTCTGAGTCCTGAATTGTAATGGAGACAATGATTGAGGACATGATTACTTTGAAAAGGAAAATGTTACACTTATCATTTTACAATCTGCAAACCACATATGTTTTTATTTATTTTTAAATAGTAAGCCACATATGATGGACATTCTTTGATTTGATGAAAAGTGTACATCACTCCATTTCAAATTGAATAATTAGTAAATATGAATAAAAATTTATATACCTCGTCTAATAATGCATATGCTTCACTGCATTTCTAACGATACATATTGAACTATAATTTAGACTGTAAAAAGGACTGATTGTAGCAGCGCCCATTCACACATTACGGGGAGGTCATTAGATGACTCAAATGGCTCTCCGAGTAGCTAAGTTATTCTAGGGTAGATAGTTTTTTTGTTTGGTTAGGTTTTTAGTTATTCTCGCTGAAACCTAATAATGAACTTTTGTTGTTAGGTTGATCATGGATGAGATGGATAAAAGATAAATAAGATATGCATAAAAATTTATAAAATGTGAAAAAATTATACAACATGTGGGCCTTTGATTAATGAGAGGTGATGACAATGGATTTGACATGTATGCACCACTTATACAAATATAATAGATTTGATGAAATAACACAATTCTAAAGGAGATCATGAATATCAATATCAGCTTATTCCCCTATTCTGGTATAGCTATACCATCAATTCCTTGCAAAACACATATTTTTGGGGCCTATTCACCCCTATTCCCTCTATAGCACTACCCAAACAGGTGCCTAAGGGATCCTCTCCCTTTCTCCGACCTCCTCCAGTGTCCTCCGCCTGCCCCTTCAGCTCCTTGCCCCCCTCCTCCACTCGCTTTCACCCTCTCTCCCCGTCCTTAGTTTTTATTTGGGGGGGGGGGGGGGGGGGGGGGGGGGGGGGCGGTTGTACATTCTCTATTAGATTAGACAAGAGTGATTTATCCAGACTGCCACATTTAACATGCAATCATCATTGTTTACACATGCATATTTGTTTGTTTTTTTTTTAAAAAAGATAGATCTTGCTACCGGCACTTTCATTAATTATTAAAAGTGGATTACAAGTCCAAATTGGGGATGAGAGGATACAGAGAAAAAAAATAAGAAGAAAAAAAGGACAATCATGGCACAGAAACAAAATGCGCGGGGGGTTTGGATTGTTTACACATGCATGTGTTCCCATTTCAGACTCATGAGCCATATCACACATATTAGTTGTTTAAATTTGATCTGTAAAAAAATTTCTTACATTATATATCATGTTATTTAGTGATTGAAATTTTGTTTAACAAGGATTTGATGGATCATATGTTAGAGATTTGATGATTTGGTAATTGCTATGTGAGATGTTGGAGTAAGCCAATTCCATGTGTTAAGCAAAAAAAAAATCGATATAACGCCCCATAAAATTGTCACAATCGCAAATTAATAGTGTCAGTAAAATTACAAAATGTGCACTAACACTCCCTATCTTTAACAAAATATTCACTCCTTTTGGGTTGGATGATAAACCTATGATAAGATAAGAACTCAAACTTTGCAAAAAAATAAGAAGAATGCAGCTTAACCCTAATCCAATAAGACCCAGTATATCTTAAAAATGTTATATCATAATTAGTATAAAAATTTTACTGACCAATATAAATAACTAATATTACATTTATCAACAAAAAAATAACATTTGTCACAACTAAATTACTATTATCCTTTAGAGAGCATTTGAAAATGAGTATGAAAATGAATACGCAAGAAGATATGCAGTTTTATTTTTGTAAAGATTTATACTTTATGGAAAAAGTTATACACGGTCCATTTTGCAATCCAAAACACAGATTGCACATATTTTCATTTTTTTAAATCATATACGTCATCTAATGAGGTATGCACTATTATTAAATGTGAAGCATATACTCCAATGAATTGAATGATAATATTTATAAAAAAATGTGAAAATTTTCAACGAGTTATATACCTTGATACAATGAGTAAAAGGTAACGAGGCATATATAACTACATTTGTGATAACTATAAAAATAACTTTAGTGTAATATAGCTCATAATTTATTAGACAAATGTATATCTTTAAAAAAAATTCAATATGTCTTGGCCGTAAAAATGACCAAATGAATGCCTGTCCCTAGCATTTTCCACAAGAATTTGTTTAAAAATTTCATAACTGTCAAGGGGTTATCATTATTCTAGATAAGTTGTAGAGGATTAAATCATTTTTTTCTCAAAAAAAAAATATCAAAGATTTGCTAATAACATCTATCCTTTAATGATACTGATCTAGCTCTGGAATGTATACAATTCATCAACAGCTACAATATTTCATAAAACCCCTCTCTATTGAGTTACTGCAACTATAATCTAGTAAGAAACACAGGTAACTCCAAAAGGAACTAATGAGTCTATTTGGATGCATTTATCTCATGATCAACAATTCAAACAATTAAGAGTTACATAAGTTAATATTAACTTTACAGTCAAAATGTAGCAGCTCATACACATGAAAATTTAATACAAAACAAAAATTATTATTCACCAACTATCACAATGACTTTTTTTTTTCCAACATAACAGCCACTGATCCAGAACATTCAAATCCAACTGTTTTTGCCATTGAAGAACATATCAAAGGCAGTACATTCTGAAAATTGATTCTTTGTCAGGCAAAACAAATGAAACAAAATTTTACCCATGCTTTTTGTGTTCCCATTTCAAACTAGCCATATCACACATATTACGTTGTTTATATTTGATCTGTAAAAAAAATTCTTACATTATATATATATATATCATGTTGTTTAGTGATTGAAATTTTGTTTAACAAGAATTTGATGGATCACATGTTGAGATTTGATGCTTTGGTATTTGTTATGTGAGATGTTGGAGTAAGCCAATTCTATGTGTTAAGCAAAAAAAAAAAAAATGGATATCACTTGGAGCTAAAATTCGGGCAAATCCAATCCTAAATCCAAACTATTCAACTTTAACTCAACACAACCCGTAATTAAATAAACCAACCCAACCCTAATCAAGAAATCAAAATCCAAAAAATGAGATTCAATCAATGGGACAAGAAACCGCTTTCAATTCAAACAAATGAAAACATCCTAGAAGACTGTATCATTCAAAATGAAAAATTAAAGAACTAACAGAACACCCTACACTAATGAAAAACATTGTAATGACGACACAATATGTTGTCCCCTTTCGATGTCTCCTCCTCAACTTGCTTGGCCTCGTCCAATAACTTGAACAGCGCATCCATGACATCCCGACAAACCATCTCCATCTCCCTCACCTTCATCTATGATCAGATCTCATGCATCCCCTCCTTCCCGACGCATCCTCCAACAGTGAGTAGAATGAGGTATATAGGACTACATTTGTGATTGACTATAAAAATGACTTGAGTGTAATAGAGCTCATACTTTATTGGACAAATGCATATCTTTAAAAAAAAATCAGTATGCCTTGCGACTGTAAAAATGGCCAAATGAATGCCTGTCCTTAACATTTTCCACAAGACTACTAATTTTTTTCATAATTATCCTGGGGTTATCATTATTCTAGATAATTTGTAAAGGGTTAATAATTTTTTTTCCAAAAAAAAAATAAAGATTTGCTATTAACATCTATCCTTAATGATCCTGATCTAGTTCTGGAAAGTATACAAATCATCAAGAGCTACTATATTTCATAAAACTCCTCCATTAAGTTGCAACTATAATCTAGTAAAAAAACACAGGTAACACAAAAGGAACTAATGAGTCTATTTGGATGCATTTATCTCATGATAAACAATTCAAACAATTAAGAGTTACAGAAGTTAAGATTAACTTTACAGTCAAAATGTAGCAAGCTCATTCATACACATGAAAATTTAATACAAAACCAAAATTACTATTGACCAACTTTTACAATGACATTTTTTTTCCAACATGACAGCCACTGATTCAGAACATTCAAATCCAACTGTTTTTTATCATTGAAGAACGTATCAAAGGCAGTACCTTCTGAGAATTTCCTTCACAAGCCTCTGATAGCAACTTCTGTTGTATAGCATTTAATTTTTCAGGCTAAACAAAAATTTACCTATCCACAAGATTTCAATCTCACGACTTCAGAAAGAAGGGACGAATTTCCTTCACAAGCCTCAGATAGCAACTCAAACCTCCTGCACATTTCCTTCACAAGGGCCCCTTCAGACTCTGGCAGCTTATATCGAACGAACTGTAGCGTCAAATCCTGAAACAAAATGACTGAAGGAGTTTAATGACTTTAATCATATATTATACCTGTCTGAGCAATTATTGTTAATGTTTTATACCTCATGATGTCGCTTGCGAGCATAGTCACGTAGAATAGACTTGACAAGCTTATTCCTCAATGACAACTTCTCTGCGGATCTGTTATGGAAAATGAATGATGAAAGGTGGTGCAGCGCCAACGTGAAACTGATTGAGGTCCTAGCAGCAGCTTTGTCAAGACCCCCAGAGATCCATGATTTCATATAGGCCTCGAGAATCCCTTCGTTTTCCTGCATTGAATGCATATGATGTAAATATATTTTTTTTTCTAATACATAAAGCTGTGGACACATTCATGATATGAGTTTGGTCTAAAGGGGCAAGTTCAACCATTGAATGGTGAGAATTAAAACAACCAAACCCACATATAATCATGAGATTCTAGGAAATTTAGTTTATGCATGAAATTAAAATTTTCTACATGACAATGAAAGAATTTTCAGTTTTACCAGGAAAGATTCTCGGTACCAGCCACATTTAGAACAACTTTGATGGTCATGGCTAATGCATTCAACAAGAAATACTGGAGAATGTAGGAATTCGCAGAAGAACAGCTTAAATTATAGAGCATAAACCAACTAAATTATATTCATTTTGTAAAGGTGGGAGTACAAAACCAGAAATCTATTAGTTATCGGGTGTATACTCCAAAATAGGGCAGGGGAAGAGGCATCTCCATCAAATAAACAGAAAACAAAATGACTAGGTAACATAGACAATGTATAAATTAGAACTTTAGAAAAATGAGAGTTTATACTTTATTACTAACCTTCTTATATTAAATGCTATACAACAGAAGTATAAGGGTGTTCAATTAAAAATCAGCAAACAAAATTGGACAAGAAGAACGGATTAGTAGAACTATTTTTTTATACCTCAACAGGTTCTAGGTATCCTTCAGCCCCACCAAGACATTTATCCAAAGGTGGCAAAAGTTCAAGGACATGAGCATTAGAGAGCGCATTCCATGTGGCAAGTCGAACTGGCTCCTCAACCAAACAGTGAAGATAAACAGCAACTTGGCGGCCAAATAGTACATCACCATATGACATAGCCCCAAATTGCTCAACAAGAGTATCTATAAATGTAGAGTAGCTTTCATGAACCAGTGCTTGAAATTTTAGTGTGCCCACACTTTTTTCTTTTGGCACTAAAATTGTTTCCATACAAGCTAACGAATCAGCAGTGCGGTCAGCAGATGGTTGCATATTTCTGTGTCTTGAATTGCCAAGGTCATGGCTATACAGATCTTGTAAAGTTTCATAAACAGCCCTATAAGTCTCATCTTCAAGTATCTCTGTTTTTACAAGCAAAACCATAGACAAAGCATGAAGCTTCCAAACCAAAGGCACATTTGATACAGGAGAATGCTCGGAATCAGATGATAAGCTGGAACTTGCTTCTAGACCTAAAAGAAGGAAAATCCCACATTTGGCTAGTGAATTAGATTCATTCATGACATCCTGAGCTGTATCACTGTCACCAAAGGTTGAGATTGGACTGAGGAACCAGTGAACGGGAAGTGGCAATCTCTGGTACGCCCATTCGACAACTAATGAGTCGCACTGAGGATGTTGAGATGTCGTTTCTGACATTTCAACGTCCTCATGAATTGTATCCAGAGCATTGCGCTTTTGCTCCGTATCAGCTAACTCCTTGTTATTTTTTTTGGCAGACTTCTTTTTTAGTTCAACCACCTATTCCTGAAATGGGTATTTAAAGTCCTGCTAATGAGCATGTAGTCTTCCTCTTTGTGTACCAAATCAAATGATTTCATATTCAGACGAAAAAGGCGTTGTATGCAAAAAGTGAAGTATTTCAGTGTACAAACTTGGAACAATATATCAAAGGCCTTTTCCACGGTGATCTTCTCTCTTTCAAACAAAGACGTTTTACAATCCACGCTTCCGCACCCTCTTCAAAACAAAATGTTTTACGAAGCCGTGTTTCCATGGTTTCCGCCGAAAACGCTTTACGAACTGTCTTTCCATGCTTTCCTTCTAAAAACAAAATCGTTTTCCAAACTTTATTTCCATTCTTTTTCCAAAAACATATCTATTCGCCAACGCAGGCCTTTTCAAAACCGTAAGTATGCATCTGTTTTGACACTTTCGAAAACAAAAAATATCAAAAATACCAAAAAGAGAGAACTACTAGACGAGGAAAGATTAAGAGTGGCAGACCATGCCCAGGACTACCAAAGAAGGGTGGCAAGGGCATTTGAAAAGAAGGTAATAAAAAGAAAATTTGAAATCGGTGAGTTAGTACTTAAGCAAATCATGCCA
The DNA here is from genome assembly GCA_030737845.1 of Acorus calamus. Taxonomy (NCBI): domain Eukaryota; kingdom Viridiplantae; phylum Streptophyta; class Magnoliopsida; order Acorales; family Acoraceae; genus Acorus; species Acorus calamus. Next base: position 11,572 of record JAUJYO010000603.1, read on the forward strand.
TCAAAACAGCCCCACCCAAGAGGGAAGTTGCAACCCACATGGGAGGGACCCTATGTGATCACCCATGCCTATTTCAGGAATGCCTACCGCCTGGTAGATGCCAAAGGAGTCGAGGTTTCATGTTCATGGAATGCACTTTCTCTAAAGAAATTCCATGCATGGATAGCTTTCAATACTTGAGAATTATTATTCTTTCTTCTTGCAATTTCCAACATTTAGTACTTGATGATAGAATTATAAAACTCTCAAAGATAAACTCGTATCTATTTGAACACATCTCCGCCAAATCATGCTGCTTCCTTCACACACGTATGACTGGACTAGATTTACTTGATAGAAGAGAAATTGCCTACCCCGTAGACTGGGATATTTTAAAACCCCAAAGCAAACCTCCCTTATTTTCGCCCCACTCATATTAACCCCAGGTCAAAATGAAGAGTTACCCGGACCTAGCATATGTCCTAAAACTGGCTTTGGCACTATACAAACACTTCTAGAGGGGAAGCATGAAAAGAATCGGGGTGAAAAACAGAAGAGCCCCCCCCCTCAAATCAAAAAAAAATCAGGCAATGAGAGGCCAACAAAAAAAATAACACCCAAGTGAACGGGTTAAGCTCTCTATTTTAGCAGGCTTTCATGCCTTTATGCACAAGTATATGCCAAACAAACGGCTATACTAGTACAGGTCTAAACAACGGACTGTACTTTCCACCCAAAATAAAGAAGTGATAAAAAGAAGAAAGCCAGAGGGACATAGAAAGTAGGACATATGCTAGACTGGAATAATTCTAAAACATTGCCCGAAAGGAAGATATTACTCTTATCCCATTCTCCACCCCCCCCCTTTTATTTCGCAATGGGATTCAAAATTGAACTATGTCTACCGGGAAAGGAAAAATTTCGACCAAAGGTAGATCATTTCCAGGTTTACAACTACACACACTCACATGAGTCCACTTAGAAACTTGCCTATTCAAAGGAAGCTTATTTAACTTGACTCTTGGTACACTCATGGAACTTTCAGCATGTTTAGAATAATACGATCAAGCATTTGAGAACCATGAACCTAAAAAAGACCGACACCTAAGGCCTATGCCTTTCAAATACAACCCTGATTTTGGACATAGGTGACCACAAGGGCTCCTCCATAGGGACTTGATGGTATCTTTTACTTAAGAAAGTCGAAAACATTGCCCTCTCACGTAAAAAACCATTGAAGAATTAAAATGCTCACTTATGCCACTCATACTTACGCATAAGTTCGCATTTTACTTTTCCAAAACACCTAGGCATCCGATTTTCTTGAAAAACTAAAATTAACCTCCCGTACCAATATTAAAATTACCCCCATCTACACTCATTTTATGCCCTTCCGCACATGCTTGAGAAGAAATTATCTCACTTTCACAAATACTTGAGAGTTTTTCGCTCACGCACTTGGAATCCCTCCCTTGCGTACTAAAGCATTGTTTCCCGCACTTTACTTTCTCGCATTATCTTTTCATTTACCTTAAGATGGATTGTAGCCCTTAACAATTCAAGCAAGAAGGCTCGAAAGTCAGTGCAGGGGCGCAATCCAGACAGATTTAACACTTGGTCCATGGAAAGGATGTTTTTATAGGTCTCGAAAGTCGAAACGGTCCCAGACAAGGGGGCGGCTAAACTTGACTAGCCGCCCCAGCCCTTTGTTTCAGGTAAGCATGCCCCAGATAGGGGGCGGCTAAACCTAACTAGCCGTCCCTCACTGAGCGGCTAGTTTACACTAGCCGCCCCCTGCCTGCACCTATTTCAGCTATGTCAGTCCATATCTAATCAACTCTTCAACACTTCTTTACCTATTGAAATCAATTCTTTCCAAAACTTGCATACACGCATTTCATATACATAAACATTCATAAGACACACACCAACGCATTTAAAAAATAACCACATTCCAAAAACACCTGTCCATCCATAAACATACCAAAACCGTACGTCCATTTCATCCTTTCATCCACCCATACAACCTTATAAGAACCATTCCACATACACGACCAAACTGAAACCAATAAACCAAGTTTAAAACAGCCATGTTTGTTCATAAACCAATGAAAGAAAGGAAAAAATTGTTCATGTGGAAGAAAGGTAAACCTACTTAAAACTGAAATCTAAATTAAATAAAGATCCATCGGACGCTTCCATCAAAGTCTTGAGCTACACACCGTTGAAATGATCACCTAAATCAAAAGGAAAAGAAGAAAAGCATGAATTCTTTGCATATATACTATTCTTCTACCTAAAACCAAGACGCAAAGAAGCTATACCTCGGCGTATCGTCATCTGCTGGAGGCTGAGTAGGAGGAACATCCTGACTTGGCTGAGAAGGGAGCGGCAGCTGAGGAGAGGACTGAACCTCTGGAACATCAGGAGAGGCAGGAGTCTCTCAAAGTGAGGACGCAACCCTCGCATATATCCCACGACTCCGAGACGCCGAAGGACGAGAAGAATGGCTGAAAGTGGCCCCGGTAGCCAAAGAAGCCGAAAGAATGGTCAGGCTCAAGCGGGAGAAGGTCGAGGTCCGCCTCGGTCATAGAGCTCCCTCCAACCAATTTCCCCCTCATAGTTGCCTCCCAGAGATGAACCGGCTGCATATCTCTGTATCTCCTCTCCAATCTCTGTCGGAGGCGACTCTCTGTCCCTCTAGCCCGATCCTCGGCAGCCCTCAACCTCTCCTCCAACTCCCGTGCCCTCGCCTCTGATGCCCTGAGCGCCTCTCGGTCCCTGTCCCCGGCCACCTGGAGAGAACGAACCAAGTCCCCCATCAAACCTCCAGGAACACCGCTGAAGCCTCCAACTCCGACACCCTCATCTGGAGGGAGTCCCTCTCGCGGCCTAGGGTGATGAACCCCTCTTCTCTCGAAGCCATCATGGACCTCAGCCGGTATGTCTCCTCCTCAGCCCGAGAAGCCCTACCCCTCGCCTGGCCCAGCTCCATCCGTGTGGTCGCCAATTCACTCCGGGCCGCATCTATCTCCCTCGTCAGCTCGAGCTCTCGCTCGGAAACCATGGAAGGAGGAGGGGCAGAAGAAGAGGAAGCGCGATCGGTTCTCGCTCTCGACAGAGCGTCCACCTGAGCCTCGAGGACCCGGACCTGGTCCTGCAAGCGTCTCCGTTGTACCCGCAGTGCCTCTATCTGCTTGGCCCGCGTTTGGAGGTGCTCATTGGCGGTCTTGAGCCTCTTCTCCATCTCATTCAACTCAACCTGCAAAAGGAAACACTATTCAGAAAATATTCAAGCAAAGGAGAGCGAGGAAGAAGAGAAGGGTTTCCAACTTACGTAAGCGTCCAGGATCTCCTCCTCCATCGTCCCGAGGATACCCGCATACTCCTGACGATACCAAGCCAGGTATTCGTCACTCGAAGTCACCTCAGGACGATGCTCTACCAAGACACCTCGGCCCATCCATCCCGCCACATACGTAGCATAATTCCTCAGGAGGTTCGTGTCCTGAGGAATCCCAGCCACCGGGATCGAGGGGCGCCGCGGCAGAGGATCGGGCACCCACTGATGATACCCAAGCTTGCGGACGACCCGGCTGATCGCGTGAAACACGACCTCATTAAAATAGATCAACCAGACGTCTCGCGCCAGAGCCTCGGGAACCTCCTCCGAATAAGGCCTCCATGTCATCTAAAAAGCATCAAAAGATAGGAAGAGCGCTTAGTCAAAAAGAAAATCAAATGCAAGCCAAAGAAATTCGAAGATAAACTTATACCTCTTCCTCCGACAAGACGCGGAAGGCCTCTCGGAATTGGGGGAGGCGGTACAAGCGAGAGGATCCCCAGGGTTCCCATCTCATGGCCCAAGGGAGGGCATGATCAAACGGTGCCAGAGTCGGGCGATCAATGGCTAAGTGCTCGTATCCGAAGATCTAGCAAAGCAAGAAGAAAATTATCATGATCAAAGTGAGCTAAACCAAGAAAAGGACATTTACCACTTACACATACCTGAAGAAATGGCGCGAAGCCGCCAAGGTTCTTTCCCCCGGCCGTCTTAACTTTCTTCGAGAGCTCCGCGAAGAGATGGACGAGCATCGCCGCTCCCCAGGCGTAGCGTCCCATGCCCTCCAGGTCTCTCATCAGCAAAAGAGAGTGAGAGGAAACCTTATCGGAGGCCGTCGAGAAGAGGACCCGGCCGAAGAAGTAAAGGAAGAACGCCCTCAACTCCCTCCGTGCCCTCTGTGGGCACACGGTCGCCTCTCTCGCCTCGATCATCGCCCGCCTCCTCTTGAAGCTAGCTGCAACTTCGCCCTTCTGACGCTCTGTAAAGGAACCGAGGCCATACTGCCCCGAAAGCCTCCCCAAAGGGATCCGGTTCAGCGTCCGCTCCCGCTCCACGAACTCCCATTCTCCAATCAACTCTCAAAACAGCCCCCTATAATCCGCAAGGGTGGCCGCAATCACCGCTTCCCCCAAGACCGGAAGGCCGGTGATCCGATGGATGTCCTCGAGGGTCGGCATAACGGCACCGGTAGGGAGGATGAACCTACAACTCTCCGGGTCCCATCTCTCCGCCAATGCCTCCACATATGGGCGATGGACATGGAACGGCTCAATCAGAAAGAAGGAACGGAAGCCCGCTCCATCCACTAAGCTCCTCTCCTCCTGCTCCAAGGCAACGTACCACCTCTTCGTCCCGTGCCATAAAGCCTGGATATGATTCGGCCGTTGCAAGCAAAAGAAGAAGGCATGAGTTTTTAAAGAAAGCGATCGAGAGGTAAAAATCCAAAGCCTAAAAATCATTTATAGATCATGCTTAGCAAAGTAAAATTCTCATATCAAACAAAAAAGCACTCACGTAAAGGTTCACCTCCCATTATTCACAAAACACTCCTCATACGATCACGCATGCAAACAAAATGCCAAAACCCACCATGGTCGCCACTCACACTCTTTCTTTTATTACGGTCTATCATTCTTATATACTTTCCATAAATTCACACAAGCATATCGAAAACACTTGGACCCGTGAAATACATATACTCCCTCATGCTCTACCACGATCAAACACATGCGAAGTCACACCCAAAAAAACTATATGCACACAAAAATGTATCACATGCAAGTATGCTAGCCATATCATTCCTCTCTCCATTATATGCATATGACAAACATGGATATATATACGAAAAATTGCCCCCCCCCCTTAGAAACAAACCCAAATCAACATGCTATCCCACCATGATTACCTTATACACCAAGCATGCTTATTAAAAAATACACATATACAGTCTGTTCATACCACCAAAAGACATGCATATATACCAAATAAAAGCTAAGAGTAAAAGGGGTCAAGGAAATTACCACGGCCTGTGTGGACCCAGGAGCGCCCACCTCAGCCTCGTCGGGATCGTCCATCCCGTCGTCATCCCCCTCCTCCTCATCCTCCTCGAACACGGCCTCCTCGGCCTCAACCTCAACACCAAACACTGGTCTCTGCAGCCCCGGTGCCCATACCATCAGCCTCCCCGGCCTCATCCCTAACCTCTCTAGTCCCCTCCACCCTCCCCGCGCCGGAGATAAACTCCGCAAAGGCCCCCATAGCCCTGCTTTCCTGCTCCTCAGCCCTGGCCTCTGTGGCCTCCCTATCCAGCATCCCAACAAGGGCATCCAACGATGCCCTCACATCTTCACTGACTCCCTCGGCCCCCACTCCCTCGGTTGCACCCTTAATCGGTCCTCCGACCCCCGAAACCACCTCCTCGACCACCACCGGTCGATCTCCACGCCTCCTCTTACGTGTGTAACCTATCATACTCCCCCCTACGTCTGGGACAGCCCCCGAAGGCAAATCCTTGACCTCTCCCGCACCGATGCCCACCGGCGGCACCTCCGCCGTACCCACAACCTCCCTCACGACCTCTCCTTCCACCTGATCACTCCCCGATGAACTAGACCCCTAGACAGCCCCTCTCTGCTCTCGGAAAAACCTAAGGCGCTTCATCATCGAAGCCATCTTCTTCCCCTTCGTCATCTCCTCCGATTTCGCACAAAAGAAGAACCCCAAACAAAATCTAGGGCTTCAAAATCAAGAAGAAAAGAACAATGAAAGGCAAAAACAAAGGATTCAAGGTGTTTTAAAATCAAGGTTTTCGGTTTAAAATGAAGAAGAAGAAGAGAGGAGGGAAGAGTAACCGTTTTAAAACGTATGGAGAGAGAGAGAGGGTCCCTTTTTAGTTATAAGGGACCGAGTCGGGAGGCGGCTACTCACGAGTAGCCGCCCCCTCTCGGGCGGCTAGTTACCACTAGCCGCCCCACCCTGTTTTCTCATTTCCACTTAAAACCCTTTCCAATCTTTTTCTAGCCCTAGTTCCAAGGTTTTCCATACCAAACAGTCATGTATTGACTTATTTCCAGGCACTACTTGATCAAACACGATTTTTTTGAAGTTTTTCCGCCCTTTCAGTACCATTCAAAATCGAATTTCTTCAGTTCTGGTTCTTTTCTAGAGTTCTTATCCTTCAGATGATCCAATTCACCAACTCAACTTTTACTTGCTTTCTGTCGGCGATATCCCCTCCTTGCTTAGTTTTCCCAAGCACGGGAACGGTAGGCATGAGGAAACTGACGCTGGGCTGCTCTGTGCACGATAGCTAAGAACCCCGACCGCGGGTTAGATCACTCACCATTTACTTTTCCCGCCTTCCACCTGGATCATCCTTTTGGTTAAAAATTCTAAGTCATGACCTAGCCTCTGATGGTCTAAATCAACTCCCCGAATAGTACTGCTTGTGTTGGCATGACTTCTTGAAGGTCGGGCCGGCCAAATAGGGGTCTCTTTCCTTATCATCGGTCGAAGTCTTTTCTGCTTTGCACAAAGACTCCGTCCGATGAGGGACAATTGTAGATACCCAAATTTTGACCGTCCAAAAGGACAGAAATACTTCAAGTAAACACCAAAAAATATCCCACATTTGGACATCTAAATAAAGAATCAAAGTTCAGGAAACCAGAAACCCTAAACCCCAGACCTAACCTTAAACCCCAGACCTAAACCTAAACCCTAGCCTAACCGAAAACCCTAACCCTAAACCTAAACCCTAACTCTAATCCTAACCCTAAACCCTAGCCCTAAACCCTAACCGGACCGGAAACCCTAACCCTAACCCTAAACCTAAACCCTAACTCTAATCCTAACCCTAAACCTAAACCCTAACTCTAACCCTAACCCTAAACCCTACTCTAAATCAGACTCAGGGCCAAACCTGGAACCCCACCTAAGAGGAACTCGAAACCCCAAAACCCCAAGTCCCTGGCAAGGGGCGACTAGCCATAACTAGCCGCCCCATACTAGGCGGCTAGTTAGCACTAGCCGCCCCCTGGCCGACCTTGAACCGCTTCCCTGGATGGGACATAAAGCAGCATTAAATGCTGATCATTGCGGCGGGTTATGACCTTTAGCCGCCCTATCTTGACCGGAGCAACCCAAGTAACCGACCCAAGCCACCGCTTGTCAGAGATGGGACGTTTGGCAGGTCATGATAGGGGCGGCTACCAGGAAGTAGCCGCCCCATCTTGGGTGGCTAGTTAGAACTAGCCGCCCTTCACCTGGTCCTGACAGAAGAACCAGAGAATTAATGAGGGGTCTAATAAACACACTATTAACCAAGCCACTCCATTACCCACTGGATATTTCCCTGCCTCTCTTTTACTATAAATAGACGGGGTTCAAAACATTTCTACACATCCCCAATCCACAATCAACAACACACAATTCACCTCCACTTGATATCCATTCCCTTCCCCCACTAGAAATCCCAAGAGAGAGAGAAAGAGAGCCCCCCTTTTGTGAGTGAAAAATCCATTCCCTACACAAAAACACCCTCTCATTCCACCCTCCAGAAACCCGGGCTAAACCTAGCTTAGCCTCTGTCCAAGACCAAACCCATTTCCTACCGAAGTTCTGCCCAAACCAACCCAAGCCCCGGACAGCTAAACCTAGTAACCGCCCCATACCCAACGGCTGGATCCGACTAGCCGCCCCATATCAACACCCCATTTGCACTCCTTTGTCCCAAGACTCATTTAGCCAAGCCCCGGAAGAAGAATAGGATTACCTGTTTTTCACCTCTATGTACGGTATATCCGTGTCTCAGAGCGGAGACCCCACAAACTCCCCACGTAGGTGATCAAATCCAACCCAACATTTCCTGCTTTTAGAAAAAGCAGGTGGCGATCACACAAACCCCTGGAATCCTCTTGAGCCGCTGTTAGGCGCCTCAACCAGGAACGACATCCACCCTTCCGAGAAGACGATCCGACTAAGCCCGCCAGGGCACGCATCCGATCCGAATCCCCGAAGAACCCCCACACACGCACATCCCCCCACCGGCGGATTCTTTCCGACACCGACACGGAATCCGATGCCAACACTGTGCCCCTCTCAGCCGGTCGAACAGATCATCAATCCTTGATAATGGGTACTTGTTCTTTACAGTCCTCTGATTGAGAAGGCGATAGTCAATGCTCAACCTCATTGACCCGTCCTTCTTCTTCACAAATAGGACTGGTGCACCCCAAGGAGAAACACTAGGCCCAATGAATCCCTTCTCTAACAAATCCTCGAGTTGTGTTTTCAATTCTTTCAACTCTGCTGGTGCCATCCTGTATGGGGCTTTCGAGATAGGAGAAGTCCTCTCTCAAATCTCCTTGTCCGAGCCTCCTCATCCCACAATACATGTGCTCCAAATCATGATAAACGAGTAAACTCTACATCATACTCGGTCACTGATCATCGCCCCTGCTGTCGATAAAGAAACTCCTGCTCCTTCAACCTCTGAACTCTCTGGAAAATATTTCTCATTGAAAAGTTGTACAAACCTCTCCCAGGTGATCGAGGATGTCTGCCTATGCTCTATCATACGCCACAACAACTCTGCATCGCCAGCCAATCGAAATAGCATTAAAGGAACCCTATCCTCCTCCTGGCACTTGATCGCCCGGAAGGTCTTCTCCAACAAGAATAACCACTCCTCTGCAATCAATGGATATGTCGTACCATAGA
>JAUJYO010000605.1:0-27593 GCA_030737845.1 Acorus calamus
AGGCCTATTTTTCACAAAAACATATATATATTTATAAATAAATTTATATAATTTTTTAAAGTATATATTTTATCTTTATAAAAATATATACCTATGATATATATATATATATATATATATATATATATATATATATTTAAAAAAATCAAATAAGATATATATGAAATGTGTTTGGTTGTATGCAGGATTGAACGTAACATTTTCCTTGTCCATTTAATTTGTAAATCATTTTTAATTATAATGAATTGATACAACAATTAAGACCTATGAATTGTAAATATTATAGTTAACCACCTTAGCTGTGTATAAACACCAAACCCTAATCCTTTTGTAAATTTGGCTTTGACTTTGTGATAAAAATACAGCCACAAATGTCTGGCTCAAAAGTTGCTCGTTTATCATACCGACAATAAGGTACGTTGGCACTAGCAATAAAAGTTGGATCAAATAAATAGATGCAGTGAGACTACCATCACATGGGGAGAAGCTTGTTTGTATACATGCACATAGGCTTCAATAATATCACGTTCCACAACACATCCATTTCAAGATGTCCTGAAAATACTCCAAGGTCCAACACATCCATGTTCTGTGTCTGGCATGCAGCAAAAATTCAGCATCACAACATGACTTTAAAACCCCTTTTGTTTGATTCCATTTATCACACATGATTTTTTTTTTTTTTGAGTTTTAACGGTAGGCCTTCACCTTCATATTAGATAGGAAGAGAGGAGCCCAAAAGGGAATACAATGCGTAAAAACAAAAGCAAAAGAAGGTCCTTAGTAGAAGAGAACTCTACCAAAGGACCCGAAACACATAATCTAGTCCAGGACGACTAACCGACTCCCCACCAGTGCTATAGAGGTCGCCCCTACGCAATGGCATCCCCAATCCTTCATGTACCCGACTGCCTCCTCCCACGCATTCTCCGCGTACGGTCTATCTCCCTTAACGATGAGATTGTTTCTCATGTGCCATATTGCCCACAGCACCGCCGGAATGACTATTTGAGAAAACTTTGCTTTAGTACTCCGATCGCCTGGGCCTCACAAAGCCTTACCGGTCATCCACAAGCCTTCTAAGTTGGAGAAACTATCATTCATCCCATATGTCGCCTCCAGCCAGCCCCATATAGTCCTCACTATCGGGCACCTTATGAATAAGTGCTCAACAGATTCCTCTTCCCTCGAACACAATATGCAGGTGGCTTCCAAACCCGGGTACCATTGAGCAAGGCGCACCTCTGTGAGGACCCTGTCGAGATACACGGTCCACGTAAAGGCTTTGACCTTCAACGGTATGTGGCAGCCCCACACTTCCATATGCTTATGAGCTGTAGATGCAGTGGACGCTATGCTATGTCCCTTTGTAACCAAGAATAGCCGCCCCAAACCGAGTAGCCGACAGTCGGCTTTGGGCTCCACACTATCTGGTCTGTCTTCTGTCCATCCACCGATACCTCCTGTAGAAGCTCCAGCAGGGACAAGTAGCTTTCGACCTCCTCGTCCTTCAGATTTTGTCTCACCCGAACTTCCCAGAATCCCACCGACCCTCGAGCAGTCCAAAACTGTGAGGCTACCCCATCCTGGGCTACAGAAATCTGGAAAATCATAGGAAAACTCAGATAGAGAGGCGACTCACCAATCCACAAGTCCCTCCAAAAACTAATCCTCATGCCCGAGCCCAAGGACCACCTGACCGCTTGTATGAATAGTCCCAGGCCACCCATAATACCCTTCCAAATACCCGATAGAGACAAAGAAAGCCTGGGAAATTTGTTTCTCACAGAATCATCTCACGCATACCTTTCTCTTATGATCTGACACCATTGGAGATTAGGGTGTAGGAGCCATCGCCACAACCATTTCCAAAGCAATGCAGCATTCATGTCTTCAATATTTAAAATGCCAGCACCTCCCGACTTCTTGCTACTGCATACTATATCCCATCTGACCAAATGTACCCTGTTTCGGACCTCCTTCACCCCATTCCAAAGGAATTTCTTCGGATTACCTCCAGACGATCTCTGACTCCTCCAGGCAGCTTAAATAGGGAGAGATAAAAAATGGGTAGATTCGATAACACAGCCTGTAGCAGGACCAGCCTACCATCGAGACTCAGAAATCGACTCGACCACCCTTCCAAGCGCTTCTCAAACCTCTCAATCAGTGGTACCCAGTCCGCTTGTTTTAGCCTTCCCAGATGAAGAGGAAGGCCTAACAGCCTAGCCGGGAACTTCTGCACATCGCAGTGAAAAAGACTTGCCAAGTACTCCAAGCGTGTTTCCTCTACATTTATCCCAAGCATAGAGCTTTTTCTGAAATTAATCTTCAGTCCTGAGAGGAATTCAATGCATCTGCAGACAAATCTAATGCCCCTTACGGAGAGCTCAGATGCCTCACTCAGGATAACCGTATCATCAGCATATTGGATGTGGGAGACTCTCATTCCCCCAGCCACGCATTGTAAACCAGAGATCCACCCATCCGATTTATAAAATTGTTTGGTTTCTTTTTTATTAGTATAAATTTGAACAATAATTCTAGGGGATGATGGAATTACTTATCCATCATTAGATATGCAAAGAATTAATATACATTTCTATATAACTTTTTAAAAAATGAATCTATAATTATTAATTAAAATGAACTAGCAATAAAAGATGATTTTTGTATTTTTCCAATGAGAACAATAAACTGCGAACTATTTGTGGTAGTAAATAACGACATTTTTTTATATCGTGGGGCCTACCCACCTCCTACCTCCCTTAGTTGATCATTCGGCCGAGCTACATAGGTACATCCACCTGTGTGTCATCTCAGATTGAGTAATTCTCTAAGCCTATGTTTGGATCAAGAATAAGCTCTAGACAAGTTGGAATTAGTATTTGTATGTCAAAATTAATTAATATAAAATGGTATAAGGATTCTATCCATCTATTAAAATTAAATTATTCAAGGTTATTTAAATCAAAATAATATATGTGTCAATTGTCAAATCAATTGTTATCATCTCTTATATATTAATTATCAAATCAACTCTCATAATTTGCTGCAGTTGGTCGTGTGAACCAAAACCCTATTAATAAATAGGAGCACATTCCTACGAGTTCCCAAAAAATATAAATTTGTATCAAATTAGAACTAGTAACTAATCCTAACATAGAAGTATTGAAAAAACTCATATAAGCAAAAAATCTTAAATATCCTTGATCATGAGACATATAATTATCACTATAAATAAGAACCATGATTCCAACAGTAGTGATTAGTATTAACATAATAGAGGTAAGTGGATCAATTAAGTATCCAAACTCTAATGAAAAAGTGTTATTAATCGTCCAAGACCATGAATATTGATAGATAAAACTCCCGTTTATTTGCTGAATAGCCAGATCGGCCGAAAACACCATAGCTATACTTAGCAATAAAACACTAAAAAAAGCCCAAATACGGCGAAGATTTTTCGTTGCCGTTGGAACGAGCAGAAGTCCCAACCCTATTGATATAGTAACTGGAAGTGGAAGGAAAGGTATTATCCATGCATATTGATATGTATGTTCCATAAGAAAAGAATTTTTTTAATTCAGAATTATTTTCATTGTTTTCCAGATATTTATCTTCATATAGATAGATATAGGCTCTATGCAACTACTTAGAAGTGCATTTTGTGCAACAATTTCCTATAAATTTTTATCCATATTTTATTTATATTTTATTCAAACAATAAAAACTTTATTATTACATTACCTAATGAGAATAATTCAAAACTCAACCAAACTCAAAATTATTTTATCTTTATTTATACTAGAATGGTCATAAATTTCAAAATAATTTAATTCTCGAATCAAACATGAGCTAAGAGATCTGAAGTTCAAATTTACTTGATAATTAGAGTTCTGATGATCATTATCATTGTGATTCAAAATCTATGTAACGCTTTGAAAACTAAGTTTTCTTTTGGTTGTTTTCAAATTTTCAGCATGAAATAATAAATAAATAAACCAAGTTTTCCGGGGTCGATCAAATCTTTGTTTTCAACCATCCAATTGTGAATTGACGGAACGACCGACATACAATGTGGATGACATTGCATGCATGCAAAGTGGGGTTCCCTACATTTTTTTATGAAAGCTTGACGAAATGGGTTCCCCACATTTTTATGAAAGCTTGACTTGGTGTCAACACAGTCGCCGACACTCATATCCGAAGCCTAGATTTCATACAGTACTGCCTCCTCTCTCTCTCAAACATCAAAACTCAGATGATACCAAGCAAAAAAAAAAAAAACCCTCAGATGACCGAGTCCTCTCACTTTATTTAATAAGGGGTGAAATGTTGTATGTTTAGCTAAAATAACCTAATATAACTATGTTAGAATAGGGGACTAAGGTGGTTTTGATATTCGAGGGCCTCATTGGAATTGTGTTATAACACCCAATCCTTTTCACTTGTATAAAAGAGACTCACATGTCATATCATTTTTTTTAAACTTTGGATGACAACATCTTATATTAATCTAATATTAAATTTACATGACGCTTCTAATCCATTGACTAATTCACCTAAAGTTATATGAAAAAAAAACATGTATTCATTCTCTTTCAGAGATGTTAATTTTTTGGTGTCACTTATTATATACTTTTTCATTGGCACGTATCTTTGTATTGTTTTATTAACTATGGCTTTAAGTATATATATTCTAGTTGATTAACTATGTGTTTATAAAATACATTTATTATATCATCTTACGGAAGAAAAAAAAAGATACATACTATCTGTTACAAATATATAGATCTAAATTCAAAAACATAACTTCCATCAATAACTTTATATGCTTAAAGATCCGAATGCATTTGTCACTTAGTATGGTATTTATTAAGTGAGACTAAATATTTATATTTTATAATTTTATGAGTATCCTAGTGGTCTGCAATTTAAAGTTTGAGAAGTGATGTTTTGAGATGGGGGATCTGTTTATAAATCTGAAAATCTGGATGACGGACATATTTATAACACAGATACGGGTCTGATTGTAAAACTGGTAGAACTTGGGGACCAATGTGCAAGAATCCCATAAAAGGACAAAATTGACCAATTTTATGGAGGGGCTTGATTATAAATTGGTAGAAATTGGGGGTTTTATCTGCAAATAGCCCAGAGAGAATCTTGAGACCGATGTGTAAGTAGGGGTGCAACTCGGGCGGGTTGGGTCGGGTCCGACTTTAACCCGCATTGCAGAGAGTCCAACCCGAATTCGAGCCCGGACCTGGCCTCAACCTGAAGGGTTCAACCTGAACCCGACCTCAACCCGTGGGGTCGGGTTGAATTCGGGTTCGGTCGGATTTGGGTTGGGTTCGGATTGAATTGAGGCTCAAGTCGGGTTCGGGTCAGATTCGGGTCGGGTTGGGTTCGGGTTTAACACCTAAAATATCATAAAAATATTTAATAAACAATACAACAAACTCTAATTAATTATTAATTAAACCTTATATACAAATAATTAAAAATGAATATCCATGATTAATTAACCTGAGCACAACAAACATAGTGATGTTCTAATTTGTGTAATTGTTTATTGTGTTTTAGGAATTTAGGGTTTTAGATATAGGTGTATTGTTATGGCAGCATAACATTTGTTAACCTAGGGGTCGGGTTCGGATTGAGTCCGCGAGTTGAACCCCCGAACCCAACCCAAATTGGGTTCGAGTTAGTTCGAGTTCGGGTCGGGTTGAACCCGATAAAGAAAAACTCCAACTCAAACCCGCTCATGAACCGGGTTGGGTCGGGTTCAACCCGCCCAAGTTGCACCCCTATGTGTAAGAGCCCATAAAAGACGAAATTAGTCAGTTTTATCGAGGGGCTTCATTATAAGCTGGTAAAATTTGGGTCCATCTGCAAATAGCCCAGGAGAGGATAAAAATTGAGTGAATCTTTAGCCGGTGGCCTGATTATTAAATTTAATTTAATTTTTTTTTACTTACTTTTCTGCGTACAACTCTTAAATATATATCTCCCCCTTTCATTCTATGTTCAGTTCTGTACAAAACATTATCGCATCTGAACAACAATTAACACAAATCAATACCATCTACAGCAAATGAACCTCAACATCTCTGCTACACTGTGCTTTCCAGTATATATATTATATTATTTTATTAAAGGGAGGTGGTCAGTGTTCGTACAGAAGTGGGTGTCCATTTAGCCCCCCTTTGGATGTAGAATAGGATTTATTCTTGGGTATATATTTATCTGAGCATAAGTGTGTATAAATAAGGATAAATTGATTTTGTGTTTGGTTGTGTTTTGAATTATTCTCGTTGAGAATCGTAAGAATAAATGTTTTGTTGTTTGGGTAAAATGTGAATAAAGTATGTATAAGAATTTATAAAAGGTAAAAAGTAATGATAGTTGATTTGACAGGTGATTTATAAGAGGTGATGACAGTTGATTTGACAGTGGACCCACTTATTCTTTGGGTGGAATAAACTAGGATAACTTTTATTCTAGGGGTTGATTGGAATCCATATACCACTTTATACCAGTTTATTCTAGCACATTTTATCCGGGGTTATCGGGGCTTTCCAAACATAAAAAAAAATTTATCCGGAGTTATCCGGGGTTATCCGGAGCTTATCCGGAATCCAAACGGGGGCTTAGGGTGGGAAGAGAAGTTCTGGGAGTTCTCTTTCAGGTTCATAACACATGCATTAATTGAATCAATGCATGTGTTGTTTCAGTGATTGACAATCAGGAAACTTCATAGCTTTGTTTGTGTGTTTGATGTTGTTGAGTGGGACCCGGTCTTTTTAAAACTTTTGTTTTCATTTTTATTATTTTTTGAGTACTCGACATGGGGTTTTTATTAACACTGCCCGATCAGTTTTGAAGATGGCATTCGGTAGTCCTTGCATGATTTTGGAGGGAAAATTTTAGCAGTGATTAGTGCTGCATCTTTGGATCGGGTTCGAGTGAACCTGGTTGAACCTGAGTTGGATTGGGTTATAAAAAGGATAAAATACATTTGGACCCTCTAAAGTTCTTGAAACCTATAAGAACACCCTTATAATTTAAAAACATATCATTTAAACCTGATGACTTAAACTGTAATATAAAAATGATAGATCGAATTTCAAATCATATAGTTTATAGGGACTAAAAAAGAAAAAATCATAAATTATAGTGTTAGGTTCCCCTCTAAGGATATAAGATCATTCATCCGAAGCATAGCAAAATTTAATATAACTACTATTCTATTATTATATTTTCCTACTCCAACTAACATAAAACTATTGCCAGCCAAACGAAACATCTAAAAAATAACCGACCCAAATAACAAACCTGTTTCTCATTCCACCTCTCAATACTTTGAAAACAAGAAAACAAGGCTTCTTTCATGATTGGTTGACTAGTATGATTTTGATCTTCATTTGTATTATCTGCTGGTGATGGCTTTATATGACAAATTGACCTATGTGAGCACCTATTTTATGAGTTTGATAGGTCATGATGTGTCTCATGAGGAGCCTATAAAGAGAGAACCAATGTTGGACCACGGCTTTCATCATCTTTGTGTTTCATATGAGGTCATTTTCTTTATGCATATGTATTGGTAGGTGTACATGATGAAAGGGAATGTAAATCTCCAACTGTTGCTTTCTATTCATTTCATTTGATTTGTATATGTTTAGATGCATAAATTCATGGCTTATGCATTTCAACTCAAAATGGCAGAAGAAAATAAATTAACCCTAGCAAGCTGGACTAATTCCTGCTAGCGCGGCTGCGCGGGATTTGAAAACAATAGTTTACCATCCCATGAGCTAGGTTCTTGTAGACCTCTAGTCCACTCTCAATTTGGCCCCATGTTGGCCTACCTTTCTTATGTACTACTAGTAGTTAGTCTAAACCCCCGTTTGGATACAGAATAAGATCTATTCATGAGTATACAATTATTCTGGTATAAATAAGTATAAATAAGAATAAAATAATTTTGTGTTTGGTTATATTTTGAATTATTCTCGTTGGCAAACGTAATAATAAAAATTTTAAAGTGAAGATAAAAATTTATAAAAAGTGAAAAATGATGATAGTTAATTTGACATGTAATTTATAGGAAGTGATGATAGTTGATTTGATAGTGGACCCACATATTTTCAGGTGGAATAACCTGGAATAACTTTAACGCCAAGAGTTAGTTGAAATCCATATACCACTTTATACCAGTTTATTCTAACATAGTTATATCAGGGTATTCCCTGCATCCAAACAACAAAAAACACCTATTATGATTTATTCTCACCTATTTTCTGGGCAATTTCATATCGAAATGGGGGCTAAAAGAGATTTATAGTCCAACCATATCGTTTTACTGGCACGTGTATACTCATTTTTGTTCTACAATTTATTGTTTTCATACTCATCCATCTCAAAATTTTCATCTCAGTTACACTGATTTTCTAAACAATCAAATTTTGAATAAATTGAAATTTTGTTCTGTTGGAAAATGATACATATTCCATGTCTCAAAATTTAGATGTCTGAATAGCTCATTGAATCAACAATCTAGTAGGCATTGTGTTTTCCATTGTCTAGTGATGATTTTGAATGAGTGACCTTCCATCTTATTTTCCGAATCTGATTTTTATGGAGAAAAAAAAAATGCAAGCTTTTTGAAATTCTGAATTGAGTACACCCTACAGCCCACACCCTTTGTTAACCCAAGATAAATTAAAGTGAATCTTCTTTTGAGTCCTAACTGTTCTAGGTGTATTTAAGTCATTTTATATCATTGACCTATCTATTCATGAATAAACTACCTATTTATAGGCTCAAAACAACAAACCACATAACCAATTGGCTTCTCAAATTGACTCGGAACGTTTAACAATTTTAGGAAGAGTAAATATCGATACACAATATTTTCTCTAATTGAGCTTAGTCAAGTGGAATTTAATCTCCAATTGTGCTTATGGTGCATTTGGAAGTGCACACATTATAGATGAGTGTTACATGGTTTTTTTAGTCTCATATGCATCAAAAATCGCCAAAGCATATAATCATATATATTAACGAGGTATATGTATCAATAGAAATTTTTCATATTTTTAATGATCTATGTAATTCATTGGAGCATATATTTCATCTTTTATAAAAGCATATACCTCATTAGATGAGATTATATGAGATGTACGATTTAAAAAAATTTATAACACATATACACTAGAAGTGGAGCTAGAAATAGGGGTAATATTATCCATTATACATTCCTAAAAGCTGGTTTTATAACTAAAAACTGTATTTTTGTCTATATTAAAAGCTGGGATTGCTAATAACTTTTGTAAACAAGTTTGAGCTATGTATGATTTCTATGAAAACAGAATCTCTAAAAGTTAACACATCTGTGAAAGCTGCCATAGTTAAGCAGCAATTATATCTTAAAATTCAATGCGCTATAACCCAAATAAAAACATATGCACAGGAAATGTGAGGGTATACAGACAGTTTACACCTTATCAAAATACCACTATTCAATACCATGTTGGCCCAGCTTTCCTATGGACATTTTACCCAAATAATAGTGATATTTTGATAAAAGTGGATAAGTGAGAGGATCACAATTTATTTTGTTTGGTGTAAAAAATAATCGGGATGAAGTGCAGACAATTATCCCCATTTTTGTTTTACTTAAAGACTGAAATAATATTTATTTTCATTTTTTGTTCTAAGTTTGACAAATGTAAATAAAGACAGTAGATTTTTTATCTTTTAAAATTATGATAATTTATCCTTAAAATCATCTTTACGCCAAACCAGCCCTAGAACAAAAGGGATTTTTGTAGTATACCCTTATAAAATCCACTTTTATCAAAATACCACTATTAAAAACTACGTGCAAATATACCCCTAAAAAATTTAAATCTGCACAACCGTGCCTCTCACATGTTCTTCCCTGCCCCTGCCCTGCCTTAACTATGGTCACCTAGGGTAACCAAACTTTATAAAAAGTAAATTACCAACAACTAAAACAATACGTGGCAAACCCTTCCCCTCCCTCATTTTCTCATCAAGGGTATATAGGACATTTTACACCTAATCCGTGATGCAAAGACTGACCCCATTATCCATTGCAAACAAAAATTGACTAAAGGGACACCTATTTACTGACTTAAATTCTTTTCAAGGATAATTTCACACTAATAAAAGGAATAAAATTGGATTTTATCAGAGATATATATACAAAAATCCCAAGAAAAAAAAAACATAAGTGATGCTAGTTAGGCTTACCACCACAGAATATCATCGTCTCACGCGTGACAGCGACGCGGCATTCGATGGCCTGGTTATGAAGAAGACACCACCACTACCACCACCACCACATTCTTACTCTGGCTATGGGGACTGATCGAAGTCCTGTGGCTTTCAAAATGTCAAATTCAAACATGTCTTTCATCCTATTATCCTAATCGAGGGGTGGGGGCCACTACAATCAACAAACAAAGATTCTATCTTAGCATAGTCCACAACCAGCCAGATCTCTTTCTGCAACTTTAGGCCCATTCAGTGAACATAGATCTCTTCATTCAAGTTTCTGCAGGGATGGGACCCAGAAAAAATTGTCACTCTATTAGGAATTGCACGTTTGTAACTTTGTATGGGGGGGGGGGGGGTGGGGGGGGGAAGGGGGGATTGAATTTGCATGGTGGATGAGATGGGGGTTGGAAAGGTGTGACATTACTCCCATTTTCTCATGCATTGTCTCATTTGTGGTTTTTGTGAAATTTTATGGCAACAAACAACTTAACTAAGAGCTTAATTATGCAGGAATTTGAAGATCTTTGACATCCCATCCCCGTATGTTTTCCTACACATTAACAATAAAACACAAAATAACAAATTTAAACTATACCAACATGACAAAATTCCAAGATGAAAAATGTCAGTTACAGTTTCTTGTAGACTGCTGTCAGTCTCTTCACAGCCCCCAACATATTTTGATTTTGGTTTACACTTGTTCAACGAATTGAATGCATTACCTTTTAGGCACTACCCCACTTAATTTTTCCACTACCTATAATTACAAAAATGTTATTATTTTTTTAATTTTTTGTCTCCCTTTCCTACTTTCCAGTTTGACAGCATCCAGTCGAAGTGTTCTTCATTGGGACGACAGAGGTCCGTTGAATTGTCTGAATAAGTATCGACAGAGGCCCAGTCGAAGTGTGTTTCACTAGGACGACAGAAATCTGTCGATCTGTCTGAGCAAGTGTCGACATGGATGTGTCGAACCCTTCAAAACAACAACTTTTTTCTAAGAATCAATCATTTTACAATCATTTAAGTCCTTACGAAAAACAAAAATGTCATTTAAGTCTTTTTGAAAATCATTCACACATATATTTATTTAAATATAAGAAACAAAAATATCAAACAAAGAGTTATTTGAACCAAATAAACAGCAAACATTTCATATAGAAAAAAAATATTATTTTCTTTTATAAATAAATGGAGTTTATTTATAAAAGACTCCACTTGTTTAGAAAAGAAAATAATTTTTTTGTCTATATAAAATGTTTATTGTTTATTTGATTCAAATAACTATTTGTTTGATATTTTTGTTTCTTATATTTATATATAGGAATCATTTTTAAAAAGACTTAAATAACTTAAATGACATTTTTGTTTTTCATAAGGACTTAAATGATTGTATAATTGATTGATTCTTAGAAGAAAGTTGTTGTTTGAATTGTTCGACACATCCATGACGACACTTGCTCAGACAGATCGACGGGTCTCTGTCGTCCTAATGAAACAAACTTCGACTGCCTCTGTCGACAATTATTCATACAGTTCGACGGACCTCTGTCGTCCCAGTGAAGAACACTTCAACTGGACGTTCGAACTGGGTAGTGGGAAAGGGAGACGAAAAAATAAAATAAATAATGATATTTTCATAATTTTAGGTAGTGGAAAATAGTAACTCGGTAGTGGGAATAGCTTTGCCCTTACCTTTTTTGTATTTGTCTAACCCATTACATGTTAAGAGGAAACTAGTGACTGGAGGATTGACTGGGGGTAACAAAGCCAAAGGGCTATTCAATCAAGTTCACAAGTGAGATATACATGGATCCACTTACAGGAAAAAAATAAAAAACTATATATTTCATTAAATAAATCATATATCTTGTTGGGGGTATGAGATAACACATGGGGTTGCACATAAGGACTGCGTATAACAATGTCCTTTATTAAAATGTGAACTTGCTCCAACAGGTTTTAGATAACTAAAAAATATTTGACCCACACAGACATGGCAAACGTATCACTCTAATCAGAAGGTATACCTGACCTGAAAATCCAACAAAGAGCAGAAGAAAGAATACTTACGTCCCTTCTATTGAAAAATTATATATAATTCTATGCATTTGAATAAAAATTACTACGAACAAGACCACCACACTCGTTCTTTTTATTTTATTTTTGGGTTTTGCTTTGTATGCCTGCCCATCATTTATAATAGAGCTTCTCATACCTAGTGATTCCGAGCTTCCCTGCTCAGCATACCCTGGCTACTGCTTTTGTTGCTATAAAATAAACAAGACTAACAAGAACGCCATGTGAAGAATAAGATTAGTTTATTGATGGAAAAAAATACAGTGTGTATATTTAGAGTGAGAAAACTATACACGAAGGCTGGAATGGAATTCTATAATTCAAACAAATGGGGACATTTTAAATGAACGGATATCAGTCACATGAGGTAACAGAAAGCGCGACCTGAAGATCGTTGGATGTTCCACGGATGTACATACGGTGTGTCTCAATTTCGTCAGAAGTGGATTGAGTGTTGCCGGTGCCATAATGGTTACCACTCATGCTGTCATGGACTGAGAGCACTATCTCCCTCAGTGTTGGCTCATGGCCATTGAGAAGATTGCCCATGCTCAAAACCTTCCTCCAGGACTGGTTCGTGGTGGGTGGGGTAAACATACTTTCTATGGATGGTCTCTCTTGCATCCGCACAGGTTCTCTGATGTTGAACTCCTGTCCACGTTGAGATGAAGGCATAACAAATTAGAATAAAAAATCATACTTTTCTTTAATTTTTCTCTGTAGATGAGAGATCACATTTCAAAGATAATTACACGTAACCATTGACACAGGTTTAAATTATCCACCACTTGTGCATTTCTTTTTTGTGTCATTATCTTACTCTTACCCCATGTCGCCTTTAGACAAAAAACATGACCTTTCAGCAAAGTTGATCAGTTTTATGTGATCAGTAAAAAGATTGCTGAACACAATGACGCATGTTGACACAGGCACCAGTAGCTGACATTATGGACTGGGATTAAAAATCCTCAATCAAAAGGTTTTTTTCATCGTATTGCAGCGCTGCAAACGCAATCAAATAAAATTTCACTTAATTTAATTTTGATGTGTGCATCCAAACACAAGTGAACAGTCTTACAAGCACTTCAGCATCTGAAATTCACAATCCATTTTAGTTCAGTTTTTCATCAATACACAATGCATGGTATCTAAATATTGTGGAACTATGTATGTGAATGTCTAATATTAATGAATGTCATATTCATTATCTCCTCTTACAACTGTAAAAATGTGCATGTTTGTGTAAATGATAAAAGTCATATCTGTTATCTCCACTCAGCGTGTGCCCATGACAGTTTGAGAATGATGCATTCATTACCAAAGAGGAATACCTTTTCATAGCAGATACTTGTTGAACTTGTTCCCATTTTAGGAATATAAAAGTTGAAATAGTCACTGAATATAGCTTCACAGAGTCGTGGCACATTCAACAACCTACGATGCATAGAAGCTGCGAGCATCACCAGCTTCTCTATGTGTTCAAAGACAAGACACAGCCGCTTCAAATCATCAATCAATTCATCGTCATGCAAATGATTAGCTGCGATGATGAAGATAAAGTTATACAAGTCTTTCTTTTGTACACTAAAAATATAATTAACAAGCAAGATCTACAAAGTACACACACACTAAAAAAAATGCTTTTTGCTATTCCAAGTCATTTTGGAAGAAGTGAGAATTTAACTCATCATCTCACGTGGGCTGATGACTTGACATGGCTATTATAGAATGATTACATATCTTTTTTCACAATTAGATCACTTACCCCCCAAAGGCTTCAGAGTGGATGCAATTGTAAGGTAGAGTTGCCCAATTTTTGTTCTCAATTGCTTTAAGTTGCCAAACAAGGTGAGACTCAGTGTGTCAACTGACGCTCTGAAGGCAGTGCACACCATTTGCTCAATTAGCTGATGAGGTTTCAGTGTTTCCAGATAATGAAGGATCTGTGGGGAAAAGTTTACACAATCAGAAATACGAAGGCACCAAATTTCATAACATATAAAGAAAGATACTTGAGCATTATATCACATGGAGCTCATCCTCTCTGTGAATTCCCCCGACAATCAGAAAGAGTCCCCACACATTTTGACCCTAAATTATGTGAATTCCCCCGACACCATTTTCCTAGAAGAGGATGTAACTATATGTTTACTATAATTTTCCATCTACAACTCCCACCACATTGAAGTGAAAAAAAAAGTAACTTGTGCAGTGTTTCAACAGTTCAGCCAACACACCCACTTTTCCTTTCTTCATCAGCTTGTGTTGCACACTAACAGATTGATGCTGAAATATGCATAAAAGAATTTTCAGGCTCAAGGCTATGAATGATAAACATGTCTAGAAGTGACCTTAAGCATATGAATTATTTTGTAGCCATCATGACTGATCCCACATTCCAACAATATGCCTTAAATTCTCAATAATATCTAGCAGTTAAACTGAATCATTGCACTATATTGTAATCCCATTATTTTCACACACCACATAATTTTCTTGCTCATCCTTTTTCTCTTGTTATAAACCTATGTAATTATTTAATCATACAAAGTTGCATGACTTAAATTCTCAAGAATATCTAGCAATTGAAATGAATTATTGCATTATATTGTAATCCCATTATTTTCATACCCTACATAATATTCTTGCTCATTCTTTTTCTCTCTTGTTATAAACCTATGTAATTATATAATCATACAAAGTTGCAAGATTACATACCCCTTTCATGCCCCTCTTCAGAGAAATATTCAGAAATTTGCTTCATCATGTTAATCTTTTATGATTTTCACGGAATTTTCATCAGTGTTACATGATGTTTATGTGGCACTTGTCAGTGCTTACACTTTTTATCATCCTTCACCAAGTCTCAACCAATAAATCTGGTGGTGGTTGTCATGCCATAAAATGACAATACACAATAAATGCAACATCAAAAGGTCTATAATCACATTAGGCTCGCACATAGTTTTTAATCAGAAGATGGAAGGACAGAACTTCAAATCATAAATTCCATTGTTAGACTTTGCGAGAGAAAAAAGAGAATGTAAAAGAATCATTTAATTTAAATACACAATATAAAATTCTCAATTTAATAGTAACTACATGAAACAGTATGTAAGCAAACAAATTGAAAATAAATGCTAAATCTGCAAAATCAACATGAAATAACATATATAATAGAGTAGAGAAATACTTTTTCGCCTTCTTTATTGGGATCAAGAAGCGGTTTCTGCTCAAAAACTGCCAATGCAAGAGAGTCGTTCCAAATTTTCCTCCAGGAATTCCCCTGTTCAGACATGCGTTGGGAGAGTCTTCCTGAAGGGGGCCATTTAGTGTTTTGTGCCTCAAACTCATCATCTATAAAACTTCCATTTTTTGAAGTTTCCTCACTCTCCCAATCTCCAGGTGAATGCCATCGTATGAAATCTTCAAAAACAGCACCAGGGTTTGCAGCTTTAAATGCTGACATGTCTATGACAAAGTTTCCATGAAAGAAATAAAATATCAGTGACTCTTGTTTTACAGAGGGAAACAAGTCAGTACTTCAAGATTGAATGAAATAACTATTCAATAAAAATGAAACTGAACAAAAAGGTCAACTAACATTCTCATGCAAACATATTAGTATGTAAAGAAAACTATTTATATAGTCCTGCATTGATGTCTCAAAAGATCAGGCATACAACAAAGTTATGTTATTAACTTGTAATTTGATACAGTGAAAACAGAACCTGGTAGTTATGAACTCAACAAAGAAAAAAAAGTTTATCTTTTGTTCTATTGTTAGTGAAAAAAAAAATCACTGAATATAAATTTTTCACAATCAGGTAGGTTTGCTACCTCCTCATATTAGATAAAGAAGTACAAGCCGCAATAGTAGGAAAATAAATTGAAAAAAGATAATAACAAAACAGAGGGGGCAAGAAAGGAGGAAAGGGGGCAGTATACAAGCTATAAACTGAACTCCAATCCTCCAAGGCCCGAAACACCCCTACTCAATCACTGAATATAAAATTCAAATGCCCAAACTCTTGAAGGCAGCCTTTCTTTCAAAATGTGATCAACAAATAACAAAACACCACCCACAAATGACCCGCAAGGAGCGAAATCTACATTATTCTCCCACCACTAATGTAAATAGAAAATCTTTGTGCTTCAAAAGAAAGATATTTTCCTTTTCCATAAAGACTTCCCTTGAAAGAATTATATGGACATCATTTTCTTAACAAGACAAAAATATTTTTCATAGCTCAAATCACAAATTTCTTGAAGAGGCGCATATTATCCAATGACCTCTTGAGAACAGGATACGCAATGAAATCAACTTCTTACATCATAGTCTTCTGTTGTGACATGTCAATTTTCCTTTTGCTTTTGTAGGAAAGTAAAACTAATTAAGAAAATGCAAATAATCATATCCTCATGGAATTTCTATCCTCTACAAAAAAACAAAGTGGAAACATATGGCAAATCAAGTAGACATGCTCCCACAAAATATGTTCCACCCACACATAAACACTTGTCCATACAACCAAACTACATTACCCAATTCAACTGACTCCTGAACTGACCCAAACATCCCCCATCCACTCCATGTTGGTAAGAAATTAAAGGTAAAACTATTTAGTTTCTCATAAATTCATTTCCCAACCTTTGAACGGAAAAAAAAACACATTGGGCCCTGACATGGAATTCGATTCATCACATAGAGTGCCTTTCAGGCCCGATTCGCATACTCACAAATCACAAACAGAGATTGATAAACTGAGTATTAAATTATTATTACTAAAAAAGTAGCACCCTCGATCTCATCTCTGGGAAGAAGAACTATAAGTCTTTCACAATCTGCAAACCTAAAGCAGTTCACCTTCTAGAAAAATCTACATCTTCATTGAGACAGAGGCCTCCAAACCTGTAGCAAATCTAAAAATGAGACCAACTTCCAAAAGAAAGAGATGGGGCCAGGAGCCTTTTCTTCCTGTCCCATATCCAAACCTATTTATCTCAAGTCACCAAGTAAATTTTGGCCACCTTAGGAAATCTAACAGTTCCGCAAGCTACTGAGTTTCCTGATCTCATAATTTCTTTTGTCTTTAGGCAACTAAATCCAATGATTTGTTTATCTTCAAAACATCAAACAGTTAAGCATCCGTATTACTTGAGATCCAAAATATTAAGAAATTTGAACTGCAGGGTCCTCTCCCATCACCATCTATTATACATGAGAAATATTCAGTTAAATCAATGCACTTAGAAATTTATCAATAACCATACATCAATTTAGTAAAATACCGCAAGATGTTAGATTATTTTCATTTTTAGATATCATTTTCTGAGTCAAACAAAACAGCAACTAATATTCTCTTCACAGAGGGAACAGAAATAAGAAAGCCAAAATAACTCAATCTCTCATCCTCGCTGGAGTCTGGGAGATTCAGCTGACTAGAAATCAAGTAGTATTCAAGGGGACAAATGTATACGTGAAGAATACTTGGGAATTTATTGAAAAAATCATCAGTGATTGTTGTCTTTAGTGTAAGGGAGCTAACAAGTAACAAGGTGGCTTCGTGGGAGGGAAGATAGAGATTAGAGAGTAACTAGGGGGTCTCTGGTACTAGCCGGAACAGTAGATACCTTTTCTATGGTCCCTGGTGTTTTTGGTTCGGCTTGTCAATGTTTTGTTTTTGTAATTTATCATTTTGATTATAAAAAAAAACTGCCTGACCACTGTGCAATAACATAATTTATTTTGCATATATTCAAACTTCAATATCTTGATAGATACAATTTAATGTTGCATTAGTTACCATAATTTGTGCAAAAAAAAAATTGCAATCCTCCTATTCACTGACCCATGCATATTTGGAAAGAGTGTGTGGTGGCATACTATCAAGAATGTACCAAATAAAGTAACAGAACAACAAAGTAATCCCCATTTTCTGATACCTGATGATAAGATATCTTTTTCCAATTGTCCAGAGAAGTTCTGCAAAACCAAACACGGAATAGCACTTATTGTTAACTACATAGCAAAGATGATACAAACATTTAACAATTGCATGTTTATTTATTCATCATTCTTGAATGATGAATTAAGCAAAAAATAATTTAAGAAAAGCTGCATATCAATTGTAAAAAAATGAGGAATATTCCAAGATCTACAGAGTGCAAGGCAGGAAGCATTGATGTCAATGACTGAAACAAAAATAAAAATATAGATGAATTGAAAATAAAAATAGGAAAGCAATATCAGAAACAGGTGCATTTGGGGGAACTTGAAGCTAACCTCAAAATTACAAATTAATAAACAATCAATTCCGTCACCATATATGTGATAAAATCTAAAGAGAGTGCTGACAAAGGGGGAGCAAATAAAGGTTTAAGGTCAAAAAAGATGATGGGAACTTCTATGAATAAAAGATAATGGTTCTGCAAGATAGATATTGAACTATGAATTTATAGAATGTATAAACACATAAAGCCAGCTGCTACCTGTTAAGCGAAAGGAAAAAAAATGATGATGATGATGATACTAGGTGATGGATAAATTGTTCAAATGGGCTTTTGTACAATAAATACATGGCATTTGGACATTAAGACCTAGAAATTGAAATAGGGATTCCTCTTTAATAGCAAAAAGACATAAGCAAACTGAAATGCATAAATGAAATTAGAAAATGGATCTGATCAAATTAAAAATAATACAATATCCATTACATAAGTGTTATTCAAATTAGTATAGCCAGAATAGATAACATACAATTTAGATTACGTCATCTGTGAATTATCCAACTGAAGCATCTTCCAAGCATCCTAGAGCATCCAAGCCACATCGGACGAATACCGTATGCATTAAGATTGAAAGTCTAATAGGCGTAATGTCACAGTGAAATTGGGACCTATAATTATATCTTTTTTAATATCTTCAAAAAATCTATGCTAAAAAGCAGTTTCCAGGTGCAGACGAGGTGAAAAACAACAATGTTTGGTTCGAGAATTAAATTATTCTGAAGTTTATGACTATTCTAGTATAAATAAAGATAAAATGATTTGGTGTTTGGTTGTATTTTGAATTATTCTCGTTGGGAAACGTAATAATAAATTTTGTTATTTGATAAAATGTGAATAAGGTGTGGATAAGGATTTATAATGGTGAAGAAAATGATGATAGTTGATTAATAACAGTTGATTTGATAGTGGGTCCACATATTCTTTTGATTTGAATAACCTGGAATAACTTAATTCAAATGGTTGGGTGGAATCCATATACCACTTTATACCAGTTAATTCAGGCATATAGATTCTCATTTATTCCAGTCATCCAAACATCCATGATGAGGGTATTCTGATTAAGTCCCCAAGTCCCTAAGTCGATATGGGGGAATTGCTTGAAATTGAAATTACAGTTTAGGTATCTGGGTAACTAAGCACAGTCTTATAGTTGAATGCTTTGTGCTTAAGTAATAATAATAACATTGTACTATACATAACATTATACTATATGAACATAAATTAATATGTCTGTTTCACGTATTAAATGTACAGATACAGACACAATGAATCAACTTCCCACATCCTGTACACGTATGTATTCATATGTGTAACATGGCGCCATAACTCACACACTTCGAGATGTCTAATATTATAATGTGGAATGTGGAAATTCATTAAATCAAGCCACAAATGCTGTTTCTACTTTTCCACTTAATACTTTCTTACTTATATTCTCCTCTAATCACTGTTCAGTAAATTTTTAAGCAGCATCAAAATAACATTAGAAAATTAGTGAAAGAGAGATATCTGTGATGCTCCTCAGGTATGTTCCAAAGAAAGAAATAAAATCTACTAACAAATACACGGTCAGTTACTTGCATTACCATTAATTTAATTAATTACAAGATAAAAAAAAATCACAACTAATTTGTTTGTCTATAGAACATTAGTAAATGCAAGAACGTGTAGTTTTCATTTGGTTAAAATAATCTAATATTACAAGACATATTTTCAATATAAGAATTAAAGCATGTCAAAAATAAAGACAGCAAACTTACAAATGCATCGCCAAATGTTTCGGCAGCACGGAGCCTTTCTTCATGCATATCTTCTGTCATTAATGGTGCATCCTAAATATATGAAGCAAATTTATGTATGATAGAACAAATAAGGGATTCAGCACTTTCGTCAACATACAACTTATTCAGCACAAAAATATAGAAATGTTATGTGTGTTGACCTGGGTGTAAGGAGCATGCATCTTTTGAGGTGATCTCAAAAGCATCGTAGACTGCACGATGCAAGCTGACCCCCTTCTGCTTTCAGCTATTTGGAGATGCAAACACATTTTCAGACTTGGAAGGAGAAACTCCCGTACGTTTCTTGGATATTTGATCATCTGATAGCAAGGTACTGCAATAATAAAGATTTTTTTTTTCAAACGATAAAGATTAAAAAGATGGCAACTAATTTCCTTAGTAACTTGAGTTACCAGGGAGACATTATAGCTTGTTTTATTCAAAACCAATAATACACGTGATTTCTGTTATTCTGCATACATGCTTCCTACAGCTCCATCTTTTTAAAAAACTATAATATATTTAAACAATCTTTTTTTAGCAGTCATCAATCAACAAAACTGATATCACCTAGAATACAAGTGACAATGATGTCCAATGATGCAGTCAAGGCATCATTTTTATTTTTTGGCAATCTTAATATTAGTGATGCTACAGGGTTCATCAAGTGCTCGACATGACAGAACAATCAACATCTACTCTGAAGCACAGGTTTAACTCTGAGGACCAGCTGAGACATGATTATCTATCACATATAGAAACTTGTTCCAAGCAGGAAGAGGTATATGTATGATTTGACTGCCTAGAGAAAATGAGTCAACATCCATCAGCACGTGCACCTGGCTGAACTGCCACATGATGCACTATCCATACACAGCTATCACATCCAAGACGAAATAGATGCCAAAAACTGAATTACTGGGACTTTCTAGTTATCACTACACTGTCCTAGTATTTTGAGTACGTGTATTGGATGGTGAGATTAAAGAAGTATTCTTCATTCAGATGTATCCATGAATGCAACTAAACAAACTACATGTCATCAATATAATCATATCTTTCCTAGGTTATTCCATCTCCCTTGACTCCTCTCAAAGTAGAGATATTGGAGTACATCCAAATGCATGGTCATCGGGAAACACATACTACTCCATCAAGAGTTTCCTGACAAGCGTTAGAACGCAATTTCAATTTGGTTTCCAAAGAATGATAACATACGGGAAAAGATTAGATAAGCAAACATGAATCTTGTAGGAAATGTTGGGGAAACACATGGGAATTTGCAGGAAACTTAAGAAAAGCAGAATTTATAATTTGAGTTCCCCTATGTTTTCCTATCCTCTTACTATATTTTCCCAAAGCATTACATGTTTTCTGCTCGCATATCATTTTTTTTATCACCATTTATCCAACTCTGTCTCTTATTTCCTGCACTCAGTTTTCATGTGGTGTCTATGCTCATTTCTACTTGATTTAGTGAATCGGACATAACTTAAGCACATAGTAGATGAATTTATCTAAGAAGAATTGAACAATAAAATGAGGCGAGTCAATTAGATAATGCATTAAGTTATGTTTGGTTGACATTTGAAACCCATTTGATTCCGCCAATCACAAACACCCCCTAATCCAGGTACCAAACACCCCTAAGTCACAATCATGATATTATAGAAAGAGAAACCCACATGATCAATCAACCCTATAGTTTTTAGACAGCTTCCAACTTCTGGCAAAAATCCTGAGAAATGGCCAAAAAATATATTTACTCAAGGAAGAGCATTCTGCTTTAATGTCAAATCTAATCGAACTATTCAAGATTCCCATAATGTGATCCATGATATTTTTTTATTCATTTTTTGGTTTGGGGGGGGGGGGGGGGGCAGCGATCCTGATTATCTAGATCAGGCACTATCTGATTTCAATTCATGAACTGACACCGTTGCAAATTTGATATGACACTTTTTGCACCATCTACCAAAAAAGGGTTTCCATTCAAACAGCAGTATCAAGAAGATACCTCTAAAGTTACTTCTACTAAAGATTATAAGTACTTTATGATCCTCATTTTGATATTATGTGCCAGTTAGATCAAACAGTATGGAACGAAATCACAATTGCACATATGATATGTATAACATTCTATCTCTATTGCTAATGATGAGTTAAAATACCAAGATTACAGGATTTACAATATGATATCAATTAGGCAACATTATTCTTCTTTCACCAAGAAAAATGAAAAAATAAAAACTATTTCTTCTTTGAATCAGTGGAATATGTCAACCAAAAATTCCATGATGAATAAACCAACACAACAGAATCAGGTTAGTTTACCTATCATGCATCTGATCCTGTCTTTTTTGATGTAGTGGGTTTTGATTTTGATATTCTTCAGCATCGTAGTAACCCTGTACTTCAAGCTAGAGGATCAATATCCATTCTTCTAGCGCATAACAAGAAATGTTGCCAATGCTTGCACTCAGTAAAACGTTAGAAAACCCGACGCATTGAAAATGTGGAAGAAATAATACCTCCTCAGTGCCATTAATAGCAGGGCTCTCGTCACAATCATGGAATTCATCTAACTGACTCTTCTTCTCAATGCATATAGAAAGCTGAGGAAGGAAAAAATAACAAAATAATTGAAGATTCTATTTTGGTTGAAAATTCATAACTCATCACATCTTATAGAAAACATCTATCAAGATAAATATTATATTATTATATATTCTCCATAAGTACAAGACCACAGTGCCATATTTTCATGAATATTAGGAATATCAACTCAGAGCATCAGTAATGATACCAGTTATAAGTCATATGTTCCAGAACAAACACATCCAAGTCTCATAAAGACATCTTTGGGTAGAAAACTCGGATAGGACATCACTGGGTACCTATTCAGACAAAAGGAGCATTCCATTGTTCTTTTCCTCTGCCAGATGGGACAATCACTTTAGCAATTGAAATTGTACCTCATACAGGAGTCTACTGATTGCATACATTATAAATAACCAGCTGGAAAGCATTTTTCTACTTTAATCATTGTTCATTAATTTAAATTTATGCCAATGTTGTAAAAAGCGTTAGGCACTAATCGGGCGGTCAGTGGCCACCAGGGAATTAATCGGCTGACAGAAATTAAGCGGGTATTAATCAACCATTCTAAATAATAAAAATTATATATTCTTAAAACAAGCATCTATCAAGATAAAAATTATATTATTATACATTCTGCATAAGTACAAGATTGCCATATTTTCATGAAGGAATGATCAGCTCAGAGCATCAGTTTTGCACTACTTAAAGTCATATGTTCCAGAATAAACACATCCGATGGAGTTCTCTCATAAAGCAATTAAAGACATCCTAGGTTAGCAATAAAACTCAAAGATAGGACAATCACTTGGTACCTATTCAGAAAAAAAGGAACATTCCATTGTTTTTTTCCTCTGCCAAATAAGACCATCACTATAGCAATTGAACATGCACCCCCATACAGGAGTTACAATGATTGCATAGATTATGAATAGCCAGTTGGAAAGCATCTTTCTACTTTAATATATTGTTCATTAATCTACATATGCAGAGGGGCATGATATATGCTAATTTATTCATATTTCTAGAGATGTCCTATGCTGCACAACATAAGCTTCTCAAAGTACATGATTTATAAATTATGCCATGATATGGGACATTCACCTATAATCCAGACTATCCAGTGACAAATATTAGACAGCGAGTGTAACATTCTACATGTTTGGCGATACCCTATATGTTTAGGGTTCGCTTTTATCGATCAAAATATGATCATTACAATTTGAGATTACTCAACCATACCAACCTATCCAACCCATTTGTTTCAATAGTAAATTCAAGCCAGTTGGTGAGCAGGAGAGGGGCCTGTCATTCCTCAGCCAAGAGCGATTGTAGGTAGACCTATACCCCATTAGCAACAAAGTCTAATCTTAAATTACGCAGCAATCTAACTCTCGGATTCCCAAGGTCTATGCAAAAAACAGAGCCCTGCTTCACAAACGCAATCTCTGCCACTTGGGCAAATGTTATGGCAACTCATTTCCCAAAGATCAATTGAGGCAGAAAGATCTAGGTCATGGGCCTTCATGGTCATCCATTGGCCCTGTGGAATTTTGAAAGATTAGAGCATTCATATTAAGGATGACGTCCCTCAAACAAAATGGAGACAAGGTATCTTCAAGTTACAAATAAAAGTAAATAAAACCTCATAAACCAAGGTGATAAACCACCACAGCCTAATACAAAAATCAATTTAACCTCTCCATAAAATGATAAAAGAAGAAATCATCAAACTTTGCTATACAAATTTAACCCTCAAAATAAACCATGCAACATGTTGAAGGTCTCAATTATATTGCAGTGATTCACAAAAACTTATAAAGCAAAGATCAAATTATTGCAGCTATATATTACATCACAATTGCTCAAATTTAAGAATCAAAGTATTGTAATAAAAGAGATGTCATAAATGTTTGGAAATACCATTTGAAGTTTTTGGTGAATTAGACAAGTGGAAAGGTCAATGCTTCCATTGTTTAGCATTCTCGGTAACGGCTGTGATTCTTCCCAGCACCAACGAACTTCCCGCACGAACTCTATCCAGAGTACAGATATTGCTAAAGAAGAAAAATAATTAATAACAATATTGTATTTCCCTATTCAAGTATTGGGATATTACTCAAAAGTCAAAACAAGGCATGTCGATGATAATTTGATACAAACCACGTATGTTGCAGTTGCCAAACCAAAGAGAATGTAGACAAAATTGCGCAAAAAGTGATGGCAGAGGTGCGCCTTTGACAAAGTGAGAGTTTATATGTTCCTCCTTTCCATAATTTGAAATCTGATCACCTGTGACAAAACTTAAATTTGTTTAACTAAGAAATGCAACTCCATGATGCTCTTGGGGATAAAGTATACATCAAGTGGACTAGACTGCTGAAATATATAGGTAATTAGAAAGAATATTACAGTTTTAAGAGCTGCCCATATGCCTAAACAGAAATCCAAAAAAATTAATTTCTACTATTCATCCTGCCCCAAAAATTTATTGAAGAGAATGTCGATTACAAAACACAAAAAAAAAGCATAAAAAATCCAACAAAATACCAACCGCTCGGGCTGCTAGAGCATAGTAGAAGACGTATCTACCACCCACCCCAACACCCCAGCCCCAAGAAAAACCAAAACCCTACTCCTCAATCATGATTTGCCCCCTGAATACAACGACACCAGGAGGCCCCAGCACAAAATCTACCCAATCTTTTATAAATTTAATTACCGATTCCCAATATTTTCCACATACAATGTCACCCTTTTGAATATCACCTTGTTTCAGATTAGCCAAATAGCACACACCACCACTGTGAATATATGAATCACTTGTTTCAAAAATCATGACAGCATTGTGAAAACTGGTTGATCTGCAATCAAACCAGAAGACACTTTATTTGTGGTTAACCTCTGGCAGGCATAATAACATTGTTTATTACAACTTTTTCAATGAAAAAAAAGAGCAAGAAATGTTACAAAGCTTCTAAAAATTCCGTCATAGGCAGAAATCAATTGATATAGACAACATTATTTACCAATCTGAGATATGTAGATTACTCTGACAAGCAGTGTGTTGTGTTCATAATGTGTTAGGGCTTCAGCAAAATTTCCCCCCACTCACTATGCTCAAGCAAAGTGTCAAGCAGACCTTATTTCAGAAGGAAGTATGGGAAAAAATGAATTTTTTTTCATGTCTAGAAATGTTAAGAAAAATTGATCACAGATTTAAATTAAAGAAAATATTTACGCGAGAGTTCGAACAGGCAAACTATCAAAAACATAAATTAAATTATCATTTAGTTTCAAGTCAAACCAACTTCAAATTTAAAAGTTGACAACTTATTCTTCACTGGTAATAAACAAGTAAACAAATAATGAGCAACAAATCGATAAACAATAATTAGGGAAAAGCATACGCAAGGCATAGGGGAGTACCCTCATGAAAAAGATCCTTGAGCACACGATCTAATACTGTTGGAGGTGGTACAATAGTAGAAGACCGCAAAGTATCGGCACCAACTTTTTCAGCTGTCTAACAACAAGGAGCATGACACTCTAAATAATTGAATATTGGAAGAGGCAATTTTTAGAATCTCTGAACATAATGTGAGAAATAAGACTAAAGTTGTTAACTTCAAACCTGACACAAAATCTTCGATAAACTGGGCCTCAAAGGAAGTATGAAATGCATTTACCAAAAGGCACAGTTGTGAAGTGAATCCAATGGTGTTTCCCTTTGAATCATCAGTCCTGCAATAAAATAAAGCATCATTCCAGAAACCAGACAATATAAAATACTGACATTTCAGATGTTGTCTGCATGCTATTCAAATCCAAAGTATGCTATGCATAGCCATTTAAATGAATTTTAAAGATATGCCATTGCTTTTAACAACTGAATATTAAAACATAAAAATTGACATGGCAATGGGATTTCTCACAGCATATAAAAATTAAGAAAATACGAGTAGAAAATTCTTATGGCAACATGAGTAAAACATGCTTTGAAAAAAACATAGTTGCAGTGGATCGATATCAAAGGAAAATCCTGTCAGCATTTTAATACATTTAGAACATGCTTCTGCAGAAAAATATTTGCATTGGATGGATTAAACAACTAAATGCTAATTTTGAGCCATGACACATATTGGGTGCCCTACTCATGTCAATGAGAAGGAAATAATGCTAACCAAATCACGTGCATATTATTTCTGGAAATTACAACATTTGAGAATTTGAAAATCATCTGTAGGAGTCAGAATTCAGCTCCAAGTCATCTGAATTATTTGATTGAAATCAAATACAGAAACAGAAAATCAAGCTTTAGCTTTTTCCATCAAACTGGATCAGTTACAGAGCGCATCTTGAATAAACTGAAAAGGCTCTGGAAGGAGAATTGATTAATTCCATGATCGGTTATCAATGTGATATATGCCGTCAAACAAATATATTCACCCAAGATTACGGACACCGGTAAAATATTTACAAGAAAGTCTAGTTTCTTACATATTTGTAGACAAGAGTGGAAATAGAAGC
>JAUJYO010000609.1:0-10879 GCA_030737845.1 Acorus calamus
CACCCATGAGTCATATTTGAAAAAGTTACATTTCCATTTCCACCATTTTATACTCTTTAGCAACCAAACATAACAGTAACATTAAAATGCTTAACTTCTTTATGGGCAATACATGAGTTTAAGCTAGATGAGATATTTTACATATTTTCCATTTCCACAATCTTTTTATTTAATGGGATTTTGAATTTGGTCGTCAAAGGATGTCAGTTGTATCAATTTAAGTTATCCCATTGCCAACCGTTCAGGGTCAGCTTTTTATGA
This sequence comes from Acorus calamus, assembly GCA_030737845.1. NCBI lineage: Eukaryota > Viridiplantae > Streptophyta > Magnoliopsida > Acorales > Acoraceae > Acorus > Acorus calamus. The sequence continues at coordinate 262 of JAUJYO010000609.1, forward strand.
ATTATGCTATGACAAGCCTATTTGTGTAATTGTGTTAGGAATTAGGAGCCATTAATAGGGGTTTACCAGGATTTTATGTGGGCGTTACCGTATTAATTTTTTTGCTATGAGCCACACACTGCTCAAGCTTGAAGTTGTGTAACTGAACATGGACAAAGGCAAGGGAAATGGCTTGCTGATGATGCACAGGCAATAATAATGCACTTCCCTCGGCTTGGTGGTGTCCACTCTGATTTTCTTGTAGCTACGAGATTGAGTGCCATGCCTTTGACATGTTCTAAACTTCTAATGATCCTGTTGAAGCTCAACCCACACATTTTGCTGTGTTCTCTGACCCAACTGAGCCACTTATTTCATTATTTTAGAGGAAAGATGGAATGTTCTTTGCTGCTTGTCATTGGCCACTCATATGTTTACATTTAGCCTAACGATTAGCATATATACTTCCATAGCATTTGCTTAAATACTCTGAATATCCCCTTCTGCTGTAATATCATCTTCAGCGATCCTCTGACCAACCCAAATTACATCAAGGGATTCAAAAATGACACTGGGAAGTCCAAACAAATTTGCAATGTGAAAGGGGAGTGTGCTTCCTCCTCCAAACAGATTTTTGAACATTCTTTGGTTCACAGCTGATGATAGGTTATAATTATTTTTTTTATAAAAAAACTGCCATCCATTTAAGATGCTGTACTTTTAATTCTTCCACTGCCAATAGTATCCATATCATATTACTGTTACTGCTCATGGTATTCTTTGTTGATTTTGAGGGCATCCCTCTTGGTAACGTAGACCCTGGAAGGTGTGGCATGTGATGCAAGAGATGAAAGGGTTCAATCAAGATGGAATTTACAATTTCATTGGTATTATGCAATCCACATAAGCAGAATGTAGGAATGCCCCGCAATTTCACTAGAGAGCAGGATGATACAAATCAGATTGTTATTTTGCAATATGTGGTAGTCAAATGGGTCTCAGAAGGCAGTGTGGTCACTTGAAACTGACAAAATTTATGGAAGAAATCTTCGATTTCTGGAAACTGGAGCACCTTTCATTGTTTTTGGAAACTGAGGAATTCTACTTCCAAATAAACTTTCTGATTCACAACAGGGAACAAAATTAATTAAAACTAGACAAAATAGATGAGAAATCTATTAGAAAACTGCAGAGATATTCATTACTCTGCATCCTGATCACTGATTTGCCCCTATCAAGCATGAACTCTGTACCCCGGCACATTTAAATGTGCCTCAGTCCTGAATGAGTCTGACCATGGACTCCCAAGTGTTTTCAAAATAGGAGCTGGTTTTCTTAAAGCCCAGCAGCTGGTTGGAATCAGAATTTGAGAGACATTAGCCATGATACTTATATCCCCTTTTTTCTTCAATCTTTTCCCCACTTCCCAAAGAAGCATCGGGTTGTTGAAGTTTTGATTTATCCCTGTGACTGCTCCAAATTTTCCCCAGATTTGTTTTGCAAACAATTGTTGAACTAAGTAGGTGTTCAACTGTTTCATTGTCTATGCTACTCATAACACATAAATGAGGGAATCACCAGGGCCTATTTGGCTCTATATGAGGAACCAGCCACATTCCGACCATAGTTTAAATGAGTGAATGGAGAATCATATGCAGGAGCTAAAGAGGTGCAACAAAGGATTGATATGGGGCTTGCAGTACAACTGTTTTGTCTCTGACATGACATTTCATCAGTGTTATTGTTATTTACTCGAAATTCTTTGTTTTTTTATTTTATTCTTTATTTTTAATATCTATTTTTCTCTTTTGTCACTTCTTTTTGTGTCTTGTAGAACCATTGCTTTAATCAGTACTCATCTGAAGAGAAATTTGAGGAATTACACTGGCATAATCAAGTTAATGTCAGGACATATTTCATGGCTTTTTTACCTTGAAATGATTCCCACAATTTCACACATGGTTTAGTATGTAGCTTATCCATTTGCTCGTGTAATATTGTTAAAACAACAAAAGGTGTCCTACCATACTATGCAATATTGTGCAATTAAATAACTTGAGAACTGAGATTTGAAGCTATGGGCATATGCACCATACATACATGATATCCTATTTTTCAGTTTCTAAATAACTAGAGGTGTGTTACCGTGGTCCATACTCTGTAGATGCTTGATAATGCTACATATACCATTGAATATATAGTTTTTATGAGCTTGTGTGATACAAATATTGGTTTCTGGACATTTGATATGCTGAAGTGTTCCGAGTATGGCATTACCAGATTGAGGCCTGCAAAGTTGGAGCCACAAGGACTTCAGCTTGAAAATTATACTATCCTTGTTCATCTTCTGGTTTCAGCTTGATGGGAAAATGGTCTGAGCAAGTTATGGGTAAACCCGATAGATGTGGAAGTGTATAGCTCAGAGAGACTTGATGTATCTCTCATGTTGCTCCAAGTGAACCTTCAGAATTTGACCATCAAAATGGAACATGTTAGGAAGAGTGGGATGTCTCATCTCTGTGTCGGTCTTGATAATTGAACATGCCAACTTATTATCATGCAATTTTATAGTTTGCACAAAAAAAGGTGAGCTATTTTGTAATATGTCCCCTTCATAGACAATTTTACAAATGATTCCCCATGCTATATATAGAAAGCTCCCTTAAAAGTATTTTCTTTGTACATGGTCCCCTTCTATTTTATGATCACATCCCTAGTCAAACTGAACATATATCAACGAACATGCCAACCAATGCACCAAATTTAAAATATGTTCTTTCAAAATATCTAATATTGTATGAATCAAGAAATTATTGCTCCCCTCATTTTCAAAAAAACATTTTTGTCATTTGTAGGTAACAAGTCTTGAATTTTAGTTGTGCTGGGCCCTGTGTTGTGCTTGTGCGTCATGGGCTTTGGTGGTTGGTAAACTGATTGTGATAGAGGAACTTTGGTTGAAATATTGTGGTCTGGCTGTAGATCCCCTCATGTACTAGCCTCTGTTTTGATATGTATTTCTTTTCATAAATCCTTTGCTTTTGTTTTGTGTCTTGGATTTGTACCCCATTTGAGTAATGACATGGTGGTAGGATTCCTACTGGTTTTCCAAAAAAAAATTCTTAAATTTTTGTTGTCTTTACATCTTCCCTTTCTTGCATTTTCATGTAGCCATCAAGCAAGAGATGCAAGAGCAGAGAGTCAAAAATTCAATTTCTTCAACCAATCTTAAACTTCCACCTGCTGAAACAATGATTGGGGATAAGCATATAATAAAAACGGGACTGGGAAAAGAACAAAATCTCCCGTTGCAGCAACTTCATATACTGTTGCATCACTTCAGACAGCGACAAACAGCTTTAGCCAGGAATGCCTTGTTGGAGAAGGTTCCCTTGGTCGTGTTTACAGGGCAGAGTTTCCTAGTGGAAAGGTAATGGAAATTTTGAATTTTCAAGCATTATAATCCCTACTTATGTTCTCTGGCTTCCTTGGTTTCCCTAAAATGGATTACAATTACTATTCCACTAAAATAGAAGAAGCTTTCACTGTTTGGAAGCAGTTTTTACTTTTTATACATGTGCCAAATGCATATGGGTCTAAATGTACCAGATGTAACTATAATATTGTATGAATAACACAATATAGACAAAACATTTATAGAATATTGTCATCCAAAAAGTTCATTCCATGTATTATATACAGTAATAAATTTGAAATTTGTAAACAATGTAAATTTTTTTTTTCATAATGTAATAAAAATAACTTAACAAATCTTTATAATTCAATTGAGAAGAATTTAGCGAATATCTTTAATTTGAATTATTAAAATTTGAATATATTGAAATGATTTACTTAAATATGATCTTGAAATCTTAAATTTATTTATAATTCATCTAATCCTGATTTGATATAGATTTTGAATAAATAGATATGAGTGATTTCTATGAGTGAGTAAAAATGGATATAAAAAATGGGTCACTTTCCTTTTAATAGTAAGTAATAGATTTAATTTTTATATTTTTTATTATTTGGGAAAATTGAGACACATCTATTGAATTATAAAAAGTTGACAAATGTTTTGTAAACTATCAATTCTATTAAGATTTTAAGCATAAATCTTGCAATAATAATAATAATTTTTGAAGTAAACGGTGGGCAATCACCCTCATATTATAATCTGCAATAGTTATTAAGGAAAAAACTTACAACATTGTATCACATAATCTCGCGTGTCCACTATCCATCCCATTTCTATTGTGTGTCTGAAACTTAAAAAATTATTTTTGACTTTTAGACATTTATGGGACTTGTTTCACACACCTCCAACGTGTGTCGGGTCATGTTCATGTCAGATACGTGTCAGATATGGGACTATATGTTCATTGAAATGTTTGTCTGTCTGACATGTTTATCCTTATCTGTGGTGATAGTCTTTCTATAACTTTCATTAATGGATCACAACCAGTTCAATATGCCTCATTTTCCTGGTACCTCATGATTTGAGTATTCATCTTTGGCAATTATTTTACATATTTTCCCATCAATCATTTCCAATATATTGATGAAATATCATGATTTTTTTTCGATTTTTGCTTCTTGGCTGGTTTCTTCTATTTTTGAGCTTGCTTTTTTTGGTCTATTATTTGATATACAACAAAATGAATGGTTTATTATTTTATTTTTTCTAGATTCTGGCTGTGAAGAAGATCGATAGTGCAGCAGTGTCCTTACAGGAGGAAGATAATTTTCTTGAAGCCATTTCCAACATGTCACGCCTCAGGCATCTGAATATCACCACACTGCTAGGTTACTGTGTGGAACATGGTCAACGTCTTCTGATATATGAGTACATCGGTAATGGAACATTGCATGATATGCTGCATTATGCTGATGATAACAGCGAAACACTTCCATGGAATGCTCGTGTGAAGATAGCTCTTGGCACCGCTAGGGCCATTGAGTAAGGATTTCCTGATGTTGGTTAGCTTAATTTTAATTGATATGCGTACTGGCAATTGATTCCTAATGGGTTTTCTTAATTCTATATCCAGGTATCTACATGAAGTGTGCTTGCCTCCTGTTGTACATAGAAACTTCAAGTCCGCAAACATATTGCTAGATGAAGATCTCAATCCCCACTTATCTGATTGTGGTCTTGCTGCATTGACGGCTAATACACAGAGACAGGTGACTGATAGAGCTACTCATTTCCTAATAGAAAGTTTCTCATTTCAGTTGTCTAATAATTTGTTTATATATTTGACAGGTTCCAACACAAATGATTGGCTCATTTGGTTACAGTGCACCAGAATTTGCCATGTCTGGGCTCTACACTGTGAAGAGTGACGTGTACAGCTTTGGTGTAGTGATGTTAGAGTTACTGACTGGACGTAAGCCTCTTGACAGGTGAATTTAATCCTTATTTATATCATCATGCTAAAGTTATTCTCATGATATCATTTTGCAAGATATTGGTACATACAACAAGCTGAGATGGGTATTAATCAGGATCATATTTTTCGTAGATAAGGTCAGGGGATTACCAAAGTAAAAAAATATACTGTCGTTAAAAGGATAACATTCTTTTTATTCAAACTCAAGCATTTCCTTTGTTTTGAATTTTCGTTCAGTCGCTTTACATAAATTACAGTGATATTACAGCCCATTATAAAATGATGTTATACTTGGCTTTCTTTGTATCAGTGTTTTACTTGGCATTTAGTGTACCCATTTTGATTTAATTCTAGATTGGAGATGTCACTGTTCTCTTCACTTCACTCAGAGGGGATAGTTCATGGGCCATCTAGCACTTGGAATTTGGATAAATAGTTTCCAAAAAGATTGGATTTGTTATATAATCTAATCAGAATGATCTTTGAGATATGATCTCTTGAAAAGATGGGAGAGTAGTTGAATGTTTCAGTTTGGTCTCCTCGTTGATGAAAAGGATGCAGTAGTCATTTTTGTTCTGTGAGTACAAGCATCTGTGAAAAATAGTCTACTTACTACATCTTCAAGTCAGTGATGCTCTTTTTGGGTCTTTGGCTGTTTAGCTCTAGGACAAGATCTGAACAGTCTCTTGTTGGATGGGCTACTCCGCAGCTTCATGATATTGATGCTTTAGCAAAAATGGTTGATCCTGCACTAAAGGGCATTTACCCAGCGAAGTCTCTTTCACGTTTTGCAGACATCATTGCTCTTTGTGTTCAGGTACAATGCTTATTATCAGAATTTAGTTCTTTTCTGAAAGATATGCATTGTGGTCAGTGTGTATGTAATGCTCTCATAAACATTTACTCTGCCAATATTCTGGAGCATTTATCTGAAAGTTGCCTTTAGCATTCCTATATTTCCAATCAATATTTTGGAGCAGTTATCTGAAAGGACTACAAGGATTTGGTAACTCGCAATTCTTTCCTGCAAAAAAAAAAAGATTAATCTTATGGGGAATGCCATAAAAACTTCTAAATTTGAGTTTTCTTCTCGTAAATCTCTCTGACAAGGAGCAATTGCTTTCTAAACAGTAAACGATCAAACCAGGGCTTTTATTTTCCAAACAGTTAACAACCAAAGTATTCCAAGGAAGAACCAGAAAAACACCAAATTGTATGAACATCCCTGTAATTAAGATATTTCTTGACATTCAGGTTCATCTCCCTAGCCATCCAATTGTATTGCTTTTATGGATATATATATATATCAAAAATAAAATCAGAATTACTATATAAAGCTCATAATCTCGTCAGATGAAGATGCTCAACTACTTTTTATGGTTAAATAACCAATTCAAAACCCCAGAAAGGAATATGAAATTGGTTGTCTACGACCATCTTCCTTAATCTCATTAGTCTTGGTTTCTATGATGCAGTCAGAACCAGAATTCCGTCCTCCAATGTCTGAAGTGGTGCAAGCTCTGGTACGGTTGATGCAGAGGGCAAGCGTCGTCAAAAGACGATCTGGAGATGAGTCTGGATTTTCATACAAGATAATGGAACACGAGGCCACTGATGTGTCCTGACTGTACAGACTACAGGGTATTGCGGCGTACTGATGAATGTGCAACAGTATTACACGATTATTGACATGCAAGTATTGGTCAGCAGAGGTACAGTTAAATCAGAGACGACATGTTCACCTTATCTGAAAAGGGGTTCCTGTCTTTCTGCTGTTTCCTATTCAATTCAGTCATTTACATCACAATACGAACTTATATTGGTCACTTTCATTACCATTAGTTTCTTATACCTCTTGAAGTCTTCCAATTGATCCTGTTTCATCCAAAATTATAGTCAGAGTAGTCTACCCATGTAATCAAATATTGTTTAGTTGTGATGAATCAGGATCATAACTGTAATAAGAGCAAGGGAACATTAGATCATCAGGCTCATTGTAAATTACAATGTGGTGTCATTTAAATCAGTTTGAAAGTTTGAAAGAAAGATCTCCTGGTAATTCTGTGATGGCATTTTCTAAGAAGCTTTTCCATGATTTATTTGTTTGACCAATGCTATTCTTGCTATTCTTGATAGTTTAATTCTTGTAAGCACATCTAATAAAAATTCTTGTAAGTCTTCTCCAGCTGCCTACACAATGTTGATAATGCAGTATGCATGTTGCTATTGTAGTATATGAATTTTTTTTTAAAATTATTCCAAAGAAGAAAAATAGTGTATGGGTTCTATCGTAATGTGTGACATATATTTTTTTTTTAAATGTGAAAAAAATACATTAATGTATCTCAACATTTATATTTCATTTCATATAACATGTACTTTAATAAGAGAGTGATTTTTTTAAAATAACAAACATTGTGGAATGTAGATGGGGTTGCAATTAGGGTTGGATATATCATTTTCCATAGGAAATTTATCCATCATAATTGGCGGATTGGACATCCATTCATCAACTAGCGCTGAACACTCAGTTCATTTTGCAGCCTATATAGTAGGTTATCATAGTATATGAGATTCTATTATAGTGTATGACGTAAAAAAATTTATTATTTTTCAACACGAAAAAAATACACTAATGTATTTAAGTATATATTTTATTAGGGCTGGACATATCATTTTCCTTTATCAACAGTGGAGCTAGTCTAAGCCCATCTCATGGAGTTCTCCCATACAAGTAAATGTTGACGCTCAATTTTTTTCAACTCCAAATGCAGTCCGCATATGTTTGAATTATTTAACATAATATATCTCATTATAAAAGATGATATATGTACTCCAATTAATTGTATGAGATTGACTCGTTTTGGTGAGTGCAAGTGTATATAAGACTGTAATTGAGATTTTAAAAAGGAATGTATATAACAACACCCTGTATACCTACTTCTTCATAATTTGTATGACATAATAGACCAAACAGACCTAGCACCTGATTTTTTTTTTTTTTGAAAATGAAACCAGTAGGCATGCTACTTCTTTAATTGAAATTGAAAATGAGTACATGCCTCGAAAGCAAGGATTTAAGAGGAGTTGGGCATTAAAAAAATCCTCTTAAGCCATAATGAGAATAATAGCGGATAAGTGTTGAGAGTATCATTGGCGGTTAAGACATATCTTCAATCTTATGAGTGAGAGTTAGATACGGTTCTGATGACTAATCTTGAATAACCATTGGTTAGATCAATTTAATAGTGATTTCTTGATTTACGTGTTTTTGAAAGGAACCAATCACGACAACATTTTAAACTGTAGATTCGTCTGAATCAATTTAATGCCTATATTAAAAATAGGTCCCGCAAGGCTTTGCTAGCGGGTAGTGGACGCACCCCTTCCTCACAAAAAGTATACGGTTCAAACCTTGCTGTGTGCTAGGAAAGCAGTCTGGGTGGGCATGGGCTTTTTAGATATCTTTTGTCCTAGTATGTCAGAATGTTGTAGCATCTCGGGTCTGTAAAAAAAAATGTTGTAAATGACATTGATTTTTTTTTTCGAATTAGAATTATAACATTGTGTTTCTTTTAAGAAAAAACTAGTAGATTTCTTTCAAGTTGTTTTGATATATAGGTGTTGGGCAATAATGAGATTATTTATTTTATTATTATTTTTTTGCCTGTTGAATTTATTCTTTTTGGCATTTTGTCAACGATGATGTTGCATCATCACCCCCACCAAAGTCCTTTATGACATTCAACCAATGCTATTAAATTGTAGGCTGTCTTGAACTCAAGAATTGTTGATTAAAGAGGTCTATCCGATGTTTCAGAAGATGAGTCATTTAAAACAATTCGATGTGACAACACAATCATAGACTGATTGCACAAGAAAACATTGATACGATGATTGATACTGTAAGTTCATTAAATTATTTAAAATGCACATCAAAGATCATAATATATTTAGACTAAAATAATTGGGTGAATTGTCCATATGCCCCTGTACCAAACCCTCCATTTTTATCATGTCTCTTCACTTAGGAATATTTTTTTTCCCTGCTTTTTGATCCCCTTTTCTTTTTATCCTTACTTTTTTTAAATACCTTGTCTACCCTTTTAGAAAAGACAAACCTATCACAAAACCTTCTTCTTTCTCTTGTCTAGTCCGAACCCCATTTTTTTCTCCTCCTCTTCTTCTTCCGCCCAAAAGAACCAATTTTTCCCATCGTCGCCGCTCACCGTTCTCCCTCTAGCCTGATCTACCACCACTGGATCTTCAACAGCCTAATCTCACACAGCCCAGTCTCCAACCGCCCGGTCTCCCATAGCCCCTTCTCACCGAATGAACCCTTGTGGCAATCCAACTCACTGATATCTTCAATACCTTCCATTTGTAAATATAAAGATGATGCATTTGTAACAAATGTTAGAGAAGATTCTGAGTTTTAGAATTTGATTGTGGGGTTGTGTTCAAGATGGAAGTTAGATCCACAGCAGATGATGATGAAATAGTCTATTCCCGGGTCTGATAAAGAGTTCGCGATAGTCATTCATGACAGCGATATCAAGTAGATGGTTGAGCTGCATTTTCACTTCAATGTAAAGCTCATATATATTTATCTTCAAAATTTCATTAGTGATAGGCATGTATCTATTTCTATAAATGTTATTGTCTAACCTGTGGTTGAGTACATGTAAACTGTAATTTATAAATCTGATTTAGTTAATATATATTTTCCACATTAGATTTTGTATTAATGCTTAGGTGTTGTAATTTTGTTGTCATGTAGTGCATATATGTTTTTTTTTATTATGTAATTATCATAGTTATCATGTCAATTGATATTTCCATTCAGTGAGTTTATTCTTATATTATATAACGCATGATATATTTTATGTAAATACAATTAGACCTGAAGGTGGCCCCATTCACAGGAATGGCTCCAGGAAGGTGACAATGAAAACATAGTCAAGCAACCAAATGCAATGGAACTGATGAACATCCAAAACATTGAGTCTAGTGAAGCTCATATCCTAATTATTAGCATGTGCAATGATCTCATTAGATAGTTTGGCCAAATCTTTCACGACGTGGATCACTTTCTTCATGACTTTCGTAACTTTGCAATTACACATGGGTTTGATTACCATCTAATTAAGATCAACTGAATTAGATTTACTGCAAAATGTCACTTTCAATTGCGCTTGGCATATTCATGCATCGCTTTTGCAAAGCATCTAGGGGAGGGGGGATTGTTT
>JAUJYO010000610.1:0-21506 GCA_030737845.1 Acorus calamus
GTCTCCTCAGTCCTCTTCGTCGTCATCTATGAGGGCATCTTGGGGCTGCTCCTGCTATGGATCACCTTAAACCGCGTAAACGAAGACCTACTAAGAAGCGTCATAGACCGAGAAGACATGGACATCGTTCCTCCTATTGCGCTGCCACTGCTACTCCGCTTGACTCCATTCAGCCACAAATGGGTCAGCCTGATCAGATCAGTCAGTGTCTCAACACCTGATTCTGCAGCAGCCTATTTCTGGTTCTTCTACTCCTTTTGCATTCTCTTCTACTACGGGTACTCCTGTTTATTGGATTTGATTCGGGTGCCTCACATCACATGACACCTGATAGTTCTGTCCTCACTGCATGCTCCCTGCACCCTCCACCTACCTTCGATTCATACTGCTAATGGCTCTCCTTTGGTCATCACGCAGGTGGATCGACACCAACCCCTTCTCCCATGACCCTACTGGCCGACTTTCCTTGCCATTTGTTTGCATGCTCCTGACCTTTGCATGAATCTTGTGTCTATTTGTCGCATGTGTGATTCTGGATTCACTGTTACCTTTACCTCTTCTGGTTGTTTTGTACAGGATCCACATTCAGGGCGGAGGATTGGTGTTGGTCGTAGGATTGTCGGACTATATTATGTGGAGTATCTTCATCTTCCTGTACCCGATCCCTCAGCTTTCTCTGGCGCTGTCACCTCTGATGCTGATTTGTAGCATAAAAGTTAGGTCATGTTTCTGAGTATCGACTTAAAGATCTTATTCAATCTGGTGATTTAGGTCGTGTTTCCTTTTCTCCTCTTTCTGTTTGTGAGGGTTGGCCAAACCTGTTGCTACTCCATTCCATTCTAGTAATCATCAGTCCTCTAGTCCATTTGAACTTGTTCATTCTGATATCTGGGATCCTTCTCATATCACATCAAAGAATGGTTTTTCGTATTATATCAGTTTTATTGATGATTATTCTCGTTTTACCTGGATTTATTTATTGCGTCATCGATCTGAGGTCCCAAAAATATATGAAGTTTTTACCACTATGATTCACACCCAGTTTCAGACTCGTATCAAAATCTTTAGGTCTGATTGTGCTCGAGAATATACTTCTTCCACAATGCGTTCTCTTCTTCAATCTCATGGCACCCTTTTTCAGCAATCATGTCCTTATACTCATGAGCAGAATGGTGTTGCTGAAAGAAAACATCGTCATATTCTTGAGACCGCTCGTTCCCTCTTACTTTCTTCTTCAGTCCCTGGCACATTCTGGGCTGAGGCTGCTCTTCTGTTTGTTCATCTTATCAATATCACTCCCTCTTCTGTCCTCTCTGGTATGACTCCTCATGAGCGCCTTTACTCCTCCAAACCTGATTATAGCAGACTTCGCACTTTTGGATGTACTTGTTTCGTGCTTCTCCCTCCTCATCAACGCACCAAGTTGGCCGCTCGGTCAGTCAAGTGTGTATTCTTGGGGATTAGTTTCGAACACAAGGGATATCGCTGCTACGATCCTGTTAGAGATCGTTTTGGGATTGCTCATCATGTGTCATTTGTCGAGGATGTTCCCTATTTTTCTTCTCCACCCACTGCACCCACTGCCTCCTCCCCTCCTGTGCCTTCTCTTGTTCAGGTCTCTCCTCCTTTGCCTTCTCCTGTTCAGGCCTCTCCTCTTGTGCCTTCTCCTGTTCAGACCTCCCCTATTGAGTCTCTACCTCTTCTTGGGTCGTCTGTTGTGCTTGAGTCCACTCCTAGTTCTACTCTCTTTGAGCCTCCTCTTAGTACTCCTGCAGCCAACTCCTCTGGTTCTCCTCCTATTGTGTCTCCTCTTGCTTCTCCCACAGATGACTCCGCTGGTACTCCGCCTTCCACGACTGACGCACCTCCCTCTGATGTGGATCCTCGTCCCTCGACTCGCTACCCTCAGCGTGAGCGTCATCCACCTGCTCGCTTTAGTTTTGACTCTGGACCACCTGATCGATTTGGCTTTGCTTCAGTGAGTACCTATTCTCCACAGTTCCAGGCTTATCTCACCGCTATCCATGTCCATCGTGAGCCCAGATCATATCGAGAGGCAGTTGAGTACCCTGAGTGGCAGCAGGCCATGAATGAGGAGTTTCAGGCGTTTGAGCAAACACAGACCTGGGATGTTGTTCCACTTCCGGATGGCGTTACACCTATCAGTTGTAAATGGATCTTCAAGATCAAACATCGACCTGATGGATCCATTGAACGACATAAGGCTCGTCTTGTTGCTAGAGGTTTCACACAGGAGTATGGCATTGACTATGAGGAGACCTTCGCTCCCGTTGCTCAGATGACTACTGTCCGCACCCTTCTTGCAGTTGCTGTTGTTCGTCGCTGGCCTCTCTTTCAGATGGACGTGAAGAATGCCTTTCTTCATGGTGATTTATCTGAGGTTGTTTATATGCAACCACCTCCAGGTCTCAGCACTCCTCCTTAGCATGTCTGTCGTCTTCGGCGGGCTATATATGGTCTCAAACAGGCTCCTCCTGCCTGGTTTGAGTGTTTTCACAGCGTTATTCTGGCAGCTGGTTTTGTTGAGAGCTTTCAGGACCACTCTATGTTTGTGCGATCCTCATCGCAGGGCCGGGTTATCCTTCTTCTATATGTTGACGACATGATTATCACTGGCGATGACTCTGCCGGTATTACTCTGGTCAAGAATCACCTCAGTCGACAGTTTCAAATGAAAGATCTCGGCACTCTTCGCTACTTCCTTGGTCTCGAGATTGCACAGAGTGATCTGGAATTATGCTCTCTCAACAGAAGTATACGGCTGACATTCTCGAGCGCGCTGCCCTCTCAGATACTCGCAGTGCAGATACTCCTCTTGAGCTTCATGTGAAGCCTCGTCCTACAGATGGTGAGCTCCTTCCAGACCCAACTCGGTACAGACAGATTGTTGGTCAACTTGTGTATCTTTGCATCACTAGACCTGACATAGCTCATGCCGTCAATATTGTTAGTCAGTTTGTCTCAGCTCCTCGATCAGTGCATTATGGTGCTCTTATGCGTATTCTCAGATATTTACGTGGTACTATCACCAGATCGATCTATCTGTCATCCTCTTCACCTCTAGTTCTCAGGGCCTACACTGATGCTGATTGGGCTGGAGATCCGACCACTAGACGCTCCACCACTGAGTTCTGCATATTTCTTGGAGATTCCATCATTTCTTGGCGCAGCAAGAAACAGGAGGTTGTTTCACTATCCAGCACTGAGGCTGAGTATTGAGCCATAGCCATCACCACCAAGGAGATTGTTCATCTTAGACGTCTCTTGGTGGACCTAGGAGTTACTAAGTGGAATACAAGAATTCACATTATTCCATTCCCTCTTCGTAACAATACTATTTGAATATGTGTTATACCTCAACGCAACAAATGATTTTATAGTATTATAAATCTTTTATTCACTTATTTTTATGGTGTTATCGACACATATCTATTTTTTAAATAAGTATTAACATTTAAGGGAGTCCATAATGAAAAACTCAAATTATATTAACATATATCTCACAAAATCCACCTAATGATAAATAATTTAGAATAAATAAATTTCTACATGAGAATGTGTGAAATGCTTTCATAAATTTAAGTGGTGTGAAATATTTTAACAAAGTTAAAAGGTGTGAAATCCTCTAAAGCGTGTTAAGAATTGATCTTATATAAGAGTATGTTAGTTTTTTGAGTTTTCAAATTTGTTAAATTATATTTTTTTCGTATAATAATTTTAAAAAGTGGTTGATTTGGGTATTTCTAACTTTTAATATAAAAATTTGTCATTTTCTCTTGTACTAATAATATTAATTAAATTATATTAATATTTTTACATAATAATTTGGATGGAAAATTTATACAATTTACATAACTTTATATTTAATATGTTATCTAAATCAAAGAGTTGCTTAGAACTGTAAAAAGCTTGTGTTTATTAGGATGAATATGTTATTTATATTATTTAATATGTTATTTAATATTTATAGTTTTATTCATGCGAGTTTTACAAATCATCCATCACAAACATCCTAATTATATATATGAAACTACGGTGTAGATAATTCACTAAACAATTGTATTAGTTGAATTCTCTTTATATTAAACAATAGTATGATATTAAACATAGTTCACTGAATGTTTTACAATGGAAATTAAGAAAATTAATTGGGTTTAATATTAAATAATATCATTATATAATTGAAATAGAAGTTTTCATTTGTACAATATTATTAAAAGTTTCATTCACAAACATAAATATCAAAGTAATGTGGACTCACATTTATATGATTACTTTCAAATAATTAATTTCTTAATAAATCAACTTTGTTCATTCAGATCGGTTCGAGGGAATAATTTGTTTCAATTTTGAACAACAATATTTTAGAATATTTAAAAATAATATATTATTTTTTCTTCTGCATGTTTTGAAACTAATCAATTTTGAAACTAATCCTGATTTAGTCCTTTTCAAGGGTGCCATTGATTTTGAAAGATGAATGATATTTATTAATATGGATTAATAATTTTTTCTTGTATTAGCAGCAAAAGTAATTAATTAATAGAATTTACACAAGTAGCTTCAAATTTTAATTGCACCCAATCATACTTAGAATTCCAAAGACTTCACAAAATTTCAGATTCCACAAAAACAAAAGCCGCGGTTTCTATCAATCACACAAAACTGGAGATCAAATTCTGCACAAGATAGTTTGCCACAGCTTATGCCACAAACACTGACAACCTAAGCCTATAAATGCATGTATTATCAAATGCTCCTGTAAGTAAAATTTTATTTAAATATATCAAATTTATAATAAAAATCTACTGAAAAATCACACACACAACTAGAGATGATCAAATTCTTTACGAGATTGTTTGCAATAGCTTATGCCACAAACACTAACAGCCTAACCCACTATATATATAATGCTTCCATGGTCTCATTCGTGTTGCATGTTCGGATTCACGCGGATGGCCAAAGTGCATCCAAAACGGAATATGAACGTGCACAGGAGTTGGGTTGACCACATTGTTCATCTGCCTTTGCGACGGCGGCGGATGATGCAGGTCAAAGATGCTCAAGCCCTTGCCCTGCTTGCCCGCATTCTTCGACGACTGGTGCAAGAAGTGCTTCTGGGCGTGGCTGGTGACCTGGGTCGTGTCTTGGTGATGACGTAGTCCCTCGCGATTCTACCCCACTCTCCCCTGCCGAGTGCCTGCAGCCCTTCCAAGAACCTCATGAGCTCTTCATTGGTCCATCGCACTGAAACGCGCTTCTTCTTGGGTACACTATCGTTTGAGTGGGAGGTGGGATTATAGAAGGAGGAGGGGTAGGTGTTAAGGTCTATCATACTTTTGGACTTCTTCTTCGGGGGCTTTGAGAGGTCCACGCCGAAGAGCCTTGTGTGGCTCTCGTCCGTGGGGAGGGTCAATGAGAGGGTCAGGACATGAGCGCGCACCGGATATAGAACAAAAGGGATTCATGATTGGTAAAAAAATCTCTCTTTTTTTTGGGGGAGTGAAATGCATGGTTTCAAATAAGGGCCTTCTTATAATGATATGGGTACAACTTGTAAGGAAAGAAATTATGTGATATATATGGTGTTGACTAAAATTTATTATATCATGCAATGATAATTAATGTTACTAGATTTTAGGATCAATATGGAGTGTTGGTTTCATCAAATAGATGGCCAAGATTTACAGCATCTTGACATCAAATCCCTATGTAGAAAAGTTAGGCATTGGTGTTAACAACTATGTTTAATAAGGGCATGATTTTTAGGAGACAATTGATTTAATGGTGGTAATTTTAGTATGAAATGATATTTTTAGATACAGTCGAAGTCCTAGGATTGGAACTGGCCATATTTAGAAGGCACATAAGGAGTGGTAGAAATCGTGAGAGTTTAATTCAGTACAAATAAAATAATTAATGGCTGAGATTGATTTCTTCTATTGGTAAGGTATTTTTAAATATTAATTCTCATATATTTATTAGACTGGCTATTTTTGGAAGGCATGTGAGGAGAAATATTGGATGTTTATTCATAAAATAATGATTGAGATTGATATGTATATTTGTAAGAAAATAAAAAAAAAGTAGTTTAATCTATGTCTATATTTCTATACTACAATCAAATAAATAAATACATCAAATTAATTTAAATTATATGTAAGACTAGGCTGGTCAACGGATCGGGTCTAGACTTAGACCTGACTCGATTCGGACCAGATTACACGTGTAATATACTTGACTCAATTTGGACCCAACCCGGTGGACCCAAACATACAGACAGGTTGGGTCCGGGTCCACCCCGACGTGATCCTATGGACTAGCTAGACACTCTGCTATTTTATATATATATATATATATATATATATATATATATATATATATATATATATATATATATATATATATAGTGAAATGATTAGGTGCGGCGAACGGCGGGTGCGGCCGCGACGTGGGCCGTCCGATCACGGGTCCATCGCATCCGACCGTCCGATGCGATGGACCCGTGATCGCTGCCGCACCCACCGTTCGCCGCACCTAATCATCACTATATATATATATATATATATATATATATATATATATATATATATATATATGTTATTAGGTTATTATTATTAGTTGAACTATACTTTTGTATCATATTTACCGAGTATCATACTCTTTCCCATCCGTTTTTGTACTTTTTATCCGTTCAACATGCGCTACGACCGCTAGCTTTTCGTGTAATTATAGATGTGACCTTCCAACTTAAAGATTGGGAAAGTGAATTGAAAGTTGGTTTATAATTTTATACAATCCTTACAAATGTTTTTATTTTATTTTTTGAGATATAATTTTGTAAAAAGTAAAATTATATGTTTTATGTGACAAAATATGTACATTCATCGATGCATGAGACAAATACACTTAAGTCTTGTACAATCCCAAATTTCTTCTAATCTAATACTTACTGGGTTGGGTTAGGCTATTGTATAGTGGTTTAGAAAATTTTAAAATATTATAGATATCTTTTCAAATCTTCACAATTTTTAAGTTTCTATGAATACAAGCCTTTTTTTGAATTTATAATTTTAACTTGAGTTTTGAAATTTATTTTTTCACATAGTTTGAAAACCAACGGTTCAAATAATCCGTTTTCCTGCTTATGGTTTGACTGATTTTTATGTTTTTCGTCCATTAGTACATGCTTCAAAATCAAATAGTATAAATAATGAATTAAAATATGAAAACAAATCCTACTTCGACCCGGATCATAAAATAACTAAATGACTAAATGTCTAAATGAAAGCAAATTCATAACCATAGTTACGTGCGGCCGCACTTGGTCAAGTGCGCCCCTGGGCGCACTTGACGGGCATGTGCGGCATGTGCGGCGCACGTGCGCCGCACATGCCGCCCAACGGCTAATTTCCAACTAGCCGTTGGAAAATATTTTGGGGCTTTTTTTTTAGGGTACCCACTATTTAATAGGTCCCATTTGAATCTCAAATGCATCTAAAACAACTCTAACATCTCTCCAAACTCTCACATTCTCAAAACTCTCAAATTTTCCAAATTTCTCAATTCTCAAAACTCTTCATGTTCTTTGAAATTTACCATTTCCACTTGTTATTATAGTGTGTGATTCATTTGGTTTTTTATTGTAGGGGTTATTGAAGAAGGCTTAAAAGGATCTTGAAGGCATTTGGAGGAGATTCTTGAGGAGTTCATCTTTTGTTTGCATCTTCTTATCTCAATATCTTGTGTTTATTTGTTTCACTAGCCATTAAGCTCACTACACAACACTAAACATGTCATCAGCCGCATCTACCCCTTCCGAATTTCCCCTTAGACCCGTTTCCAATGACCCTTGTTGGAAGTATGGCCAATATGTTAGTGCGAATGACAAAAGTAGGATTAAATGCATCTTGTGTAATAATTATGTTGCCACCGGTGGTTTAGCTCGGTTTAGAATGCATTTGATTAGGATGCCCAATTCAAATGCTCGTCAATGCGTGAATGCCACCTTGAAATAAAAAAAGAAATCCGTGATTATTATGATTCCCAATCTAAGGCTTCTAGAACCAATGCTAGGTATCAAGATCCCTACTTAAGACCAAACACTGAAGTAGAGGATGAAGATGATGATGTTGTTCCCCTCGAATCAAACCCCGGTCCTAGTTCTCGTCCCGATCCATCCCAACCCAAAAAAAGAATACGTGATCGTTCTAGGGGACCTCTTGATAGGATGTTTTCTAGAGGTAGTGAAGTTAATACTAGGAATACATCCCAAACCCAAACATCCATAGAGAGCCACTTCAAAAAGGATGAGATGAATGAGACTTATCGTAGCATTGCACAATTTTTCTATCACGCTGGAATTGCTTTCAATGCTGCTGCTACGGCCCCATTCAAGAGAATGATAAAGAAGATAGGTGATTTTGGCCGAGGTCTCAAACCACCCACCCCATACCAATTGGCCGGACCTTTGTTGGATAGTGAAGTAGAGGCAACAAGGGAATTGGAACGACAATATAGGGAGAGTTGGAAATTATATGGGTGTAGTATCATGGCTGATGGTTGGACCGCACGGGATGGTCGGAAATTTATTAACTTTCTAGCTAATTGTCCCACTGGCACATTATTTATCAAATCTATTGATGCTTCATCACACTCACAAACAGCCACTTACTTGTATAATCAATTTATCAATGTCATTGCACAAGTAGGTCCGGAGCACGTTGTCCAAATTGTCACGGACAACGCCGCTTCTTTCATTTCTGCGGGTGAGCTCCTCCAACAAAGGTGGCCTCACCTATTTTGGACACCTTGTGCCGCACATTGCATTAATTTGATGATTAAAGAAATTTGTAAAGAACACATGCCCACCATAGCTAAAGCACGTATGATTTGTGTACTCATGTATAAACACTCACAACTTCTTCATCTCATGAGGGAGAAGTTAAAAGGAAATCTTGTAAGGGCGGGAGTTACTCGATTTGCCACCCATGTCCTATGTGTACAAAGTCTCTATTTTCATAGACAAGCTTTGAGACAATTAGTCGTTTCTTCCGAATGGAACGATGGACATTGGGCAAGGGGTAGGGAGGCAAAAAAGGTGGTGAGGATAGTCCTTGAAGAAAACTTTTGGAAGAGTGTGCAACAAATAATGAAATTCACAACACCATTGGTACAAGTATTGAGGATGGTGGATGGGGATGAAAAACCCTCACTTCCATATGTTTGGCATGCAATGGAAAATGCAAAGGCCAAGATTAAAGAGAATCTCAACTTTAGGGAAAGAGATTATAGGACTGTAATCTCTATCATTGATAGGAGATGGGAACACCAAATGAGGAGTTCCCTTTATCATGCCGCTTATTATCTTAATCCTGGTCTATTTTATGGTGCTGACAGGAATGAAGTGGAAAACACCCACTTTCGAGGATTCTTGGATGTATTGGAGAAGATGGTCCCGGACGACGCCACACAAGATCTCATAAGCATTCAACTAAACCAATACCGGGACGCGGTGGGCATATTTGGGAGGGACATTGCGAGAAGACAACGAGCTACCGTCAAGCCAACTGAATGGTGGTCTTACTTTGGTGTAGATGTGCCCGAGTTGAAGATGTTGGCAATGAAGATTCTAAGTCTCACATCTTCAGCTTCCGCATGCGAACGATGTTGGAGTACATTTGAACAGCTTCACACGAAGAAGAGGAACCGTCTGAAACAAAAGAGGTTGAATGATTTGGTGTATGTCATGTACAACCAAAAACTGAGAGAGCGTTTCTCAAAATTGCATGAGAAGCCCGGATTCTATGATCCAATTAGTACAACTGTTGAAGATGATGAAGAGTGGATTACGGATGCCGGAGAGGAAAGAGTTTTTGATGACGAGGGAGAATGCTTGACATGGAATGAAGTCGAGCGGCAAGCGTTTGGTGATGATCCGGACGACTCACCACCAACAAGAACATATGTTCGTAGAGGAAGCGGGAGTGGATCAAGAAGAAGATCAATTGTAGAGGAAGCGGGAGACCATCAACAAGATGTGCAAGAGGAAGCTGAAGATGAAGATGAAGATGTTCCATTACAAGGCAATGTCACTGGAGAACAGCCCGGTGTCTACATCGACGAGGACGATCCGAACGTGAATGAAGAGGATTTTCCCCAGTGGGTCCGAGAGGGAAATGTTGAGTTTGCCTCCTCTTTACTAGGATATTTTTATCAGTAATGTAATCTTAACATTTTGAAGAACCGTATGTAACTGTAATTTGAATGCCTATTACGACTACAATTGTATGATCTTCAGAATTTATTGTTTGATCTCTCTAAGTTTAATTGAAAAACAAAAAAAAACCCAGTCTGGGCCACAAAAAAAACTCAAGAATTTTCTGGGTCAGAATAGCCCACCGTTCGATTACCGTTCGAACTATGTTCGAACGTCAAGAGAACGTTCGTAAGGCGTTCGAACGTTAATTCGAACATCAAAGGGGCGTTCGAACTCCGTTCGAACGGAATTCAAACGTTAAAACTAGGCTCTGACTTCGAACCGAAGTTCGAACGGGTAATCGAACGTTCATTAGACATTCGAACCCCGTTCGAACATTCATTCAAACGATAAGCGAACGTTCGAATCCCGTTCAAACCACATTCGGACGTCAGAACCCCGCTCTGACTTTGAACCGGCGTTCGAACAGGAAATCGAACATTCATTATCCGTTCGAACATCGTTCGAACGTGTATTCGAACGATAAGCGAACGTGCGAATGACGTTCGAACTACATTCGGACGTCAGAACCCTTCTCTGACTTCGAACCTCCGTTCGAACGTTAATTCAAACGTTGCCTATACGTTCGAACCCCGTTCGAACGTTAATTCGAACGATAAGCGCACGTGCGAATCCCGTTCGAACTACATTCGGACGTCAGAACCCTGCTCTGACTTCGAACCTCAGTTCGAACGGGTAATCGAACGTTCATTAGCCATTCGAACTTAGTTCGAACGGTTATTCGAACAATAAGGGTTCGTTCGAATCCCGTTCGAACTACATTCGGACGTCAGAACCCTGCTCTGACTTCGAACCGCAGTTCGAACGGGTAATCGAACGTTCATTAGCCGTTCGAACCACGTTCGAACGGTTATTCGAACGACAAGGGGTCGTTCGAACGGGATTCGAACGCTCACTGATCGTGCGAACCTCGTTCGAATCAGGTTCGAACGGTCAGCTTTAAATTTTCAAATTTTTAACTGTTCAGTGGCCGTTTACAACCCTATCAACCCATTGAACAATAACCAATGAACCAACTAAATGAATTCGAAATTAACCATAAACCATTAACAATTAACATGTAATTTAAACAACCACTTCATTTCATAATTCAGCCATACACCATAATTCATATACAAGATGCTCTTGATAATTCATAAACCATAAACACATAACCATAAAACAAGTTTGATAAACAAAAACATATGTAATCTCATTGTCCGGGCCCAGGATGCTCTTCTTGGCCATCATCACGAGGAGCAGAGAACGTTGGCAAGCTTCCCGTCATCATTGAATTGTAACCGGGCATGACAAGTCCCAAAGCACGTCGGACTTCAGATAATCCGTCATCAACATGATCAAACCGGGAGTTCATTAAAGCTTCGAACGTGTCCATGCGTCTTTCAATTTTATTGAACCGCACGTCAATGGTAGAGTCCAAGGAATCCAATCGCGCACACAATAGAGAATACATCTCGCCGGTGGACATTTCATGATCCGGCATTGTCATGTCGTCATCACCAAATGGCATTGTCGGGTTATTGGTGGCTTGTGTGGAAGCGGCTGCAGCAGATGTTGATGCACCGGCACCCAATTTCTTTCTAATTGCCCTTCACTCCTCTTCACAGTAGAGTCATCGATTGGAGATTTGGAGTATGCTTTGGTCTCGTTTGAGGGGATTTCAACCCCAGAAGATTTGATCATGTTACTGATGAAAACACTGAAAGGAAGAGAGTTTGTGGATGATTGGGAAATGGATGCATCGACGATGACATCAAAAATGATGTTAGGAAGATCAATCGGGGCGTTGGTTCCAATCATGTAAAGAAGTTTTGCTCTGTCCTCGGTAACATCGCTCTTATGCCCCATAGGAACGATATTATGAGAAATAATGGTATTCAGGATGCGGTAGATAGGTTTGAGTTGAGATTGTTGAATGGTAGTGTAATATTCTAGTTCCGTTACGCATATCTCTTTGGATATGGTGGTTTTCAATGCAGATAATTTCTTATAATATATGGCATTAGGCTCACGAGGAATATTGAGTTGCTCGGCAATGGTTTGGGTAGAAATGGTATAATATTTGCCATTCAAATAAGTCCTGAAAGTGCGATTATCAGGAAGTATATCATGAATGTTGGCATAGAACAAATGC
This sequence comes from Acorus calamus, assembly GCA_030737845.1. Lineage (NCBI taxonomy): Eukaryota > Viridiplantae > Streptophyta > Magnoliopsida > Acorales > Acoraceae > Acorus > Acorus calamus. The sequence goes on from JAUJYO010000610.1 coordinate 12,435, forward strand.
ACATAATTAGGGTAGGCTACATTACCAAGTGAGGCAATGTCCATCCAACCACGGGATTGAAACATGGTCCATATGTTATGATATGATGGTATATCTCTGATTTTTTCTAGGACAATTTCGCGCTCAAGGATCAAAGAGCGTTTTGAAAAAGTTTGTCAAAGGCCTTTTTCGCCTTACGATCATAGAAAATATTGGCATCGGACGAAGAAATAGTTTCCCTAGCACGTTTTGGCAATTTCTTATTTACCATCAAGATAACAAATGCAAGAAAAAGTTGGGTGATATGCATGGTTGAGAATTTGTGATTTTGGGATCTAGGGTTTCAATTTGGGACTAGGGAGATGAGAAATGTTGTAGAATGAAAAAAATGAATGATTGAGGCCGCAAAACAAAAAAATATACAACAATAAACATCATTCATCATTTATATTCAACTATTAAACAAAAAAAAATTAAAAACATTGATAATGGAGATGAAGAAGATGAGAATGCATACCTTAAATGGTGTTTGGAAGGATTTGGATGTGTTTTAGGAGAATTTGGGATGAATTTGGGGGGGTTTGAAAGAGAGATTTGAAGTGGAAAAAGGGGTTTGGACGATTTGGGTTCGAATGGAATGAGAGAGGAGAGATGGGAAGGGTTTCGGGATGAACCTGACTTAAAAGCCCGAGGACGTTCGAACGGGCGTTCGAACGTCCTGTGTATTTTTGGTTTTTTAAAAAAAGGAAGGTGTTCGAACGCCCGTTCGAACGCCTTCCAATACTAAAATGCGGCCGCATGTACAGTACATGCGGCCGCATATGCTGTGTGCGGACCTCACCGCACATGCGGTCCGCACACAGTTTAAAACTATGTTCATAACCATCACAGCCACCACCGGGCCCGGGTCAGACCCGGATCCGACCCAAGTCCGAGGGGTCTGGGTCCAAATTTCCATAGACCCACCAAGTCCCGAGTTGGACCTGGGTTCGGCGGGTCCTTCCACAGATCTGGTCCAGATCCCCACTATGTAAGACTATGACGAATGATTGCATTTTGTATTCCAATTTATAAAGAATTTAAATAACATGTATATATACAAGGAATATGTACCTCAAAAAATATGAAAGAATGGTTGGGTAATATGTAGGGAATATTATACACTTAAACCAAATGAGATATAATTAAATTATAATAAATATACAGTATATAAGTATATATTTATTTAGAAGAATTTAACATATAAGCATATATAAGGAATGATTGCATTATATACTTAAATATTTAAGATTTAAATAATATGTATATATTAAATATGTCTATATAAATTTTAAAAATAAGGAGTATATACTTATATAAAAACATCTATGAGGTAAATTTATATTACATATATGACTGTCGATATGGTGCAGTCCATACGAATTCATTTATTCTGTGCAGGAAGGCTTATCAGCCGTTTGATTTTCTGTCTACCGATCAAGTGGACATAGTTGATCAAACAAAAAAAAACACCGGGAAGGCTTATTCCCCTTTAACTCCTCCTCTCCACCTCCCGACACCTCTTTAACTCCTCCTTCTGTGTTCTTCCTCCTCTCCACATTACAACACCTCTTTAGCACTTCTCCTTTGTTGTTCTTCCTCCTCCCCTCGTCCCCACACCATCAGTCGATCAATCCCATCACGACTCTGTCACCTCTCCCGACATGCAATCAAACCCCTTCACCCCTTCCATTCAGTGTGAATATTTCTTAAATTTTTTTCATTATCTGATTAGTTATGGCTTTTGTTGTCATTTGTTGTTTGCTTTGCTTTTAATTAGTTAGGATTTTAATTTTTTTAGGTTAATGAATCTTTTTTCTCTTTTGAAGGGGTAAAATTTTTATTTTTTATTTTTTTTATATCGGAGAGACCCCCCCTGGCTGACCTTACGGTCGAGCTGGGAAAACCACCTCCGCCTGTTTGCTCTGATCCCACGGAAAATTCTTTCGAATAATCGCCAACAAATAGGTGGGTTAGTCAGTGCCACAACTCGAACCCAGGACCTATCGGTAACACCGTTAAACCCTAAACTGTTATGCTATGACCACTGGGGACAAATTTATTTAATGTTGGGTTAATGGGCTTGGGTTTCTTGATTTCTTTTGAATTGTTAAGCTCTTATTTTTATTGATTTTTTCATGCATGCATGTTTGACCATTCTATTAATTGAGATAGGAAACAGGGAGGATCATGTACTATTGTAAGTTTCAAATTCTTACAAATAATATCGTGCTTCAATGGGCTTTGGAAATTAGACATAGTAAAACATTTCTATCAATGAGTTATGTTATGATTCAATGGTCTTTGGAAATATTAAGTAATATCTATCAATTAGTCTATACTTTCCCCTTGAAAACAGTTCACATTGCTTGACATAGATTCAATAATCATATGTAACTCCTAATAGTTTTTTTTATGAGTTATGGAATGGTGTATGAGTGTTATTTGATGGTCCGACCTCCTCTCTCATTCCTCCTGCAAATACTTTTCCTGGTGATTCTCTGCCTTTCGTGCCTGATGCCCCTCTTTCAGATGTGGATCCAAGTTGTGTCGCTCTCTATCCTCAACACGAGCGTCGTCCACATGCCAACTTCAGTTTTGATGATGGATCCACTGATCGGTTTGGTTTTGTTTCAGTGAGCTCCTGTTCTCCACAACTTCAAACTTTTCTTGCAGCTATTCATGCTCATCGGGAGCCCCGGTCCAATCAAGAGGCAGTTTAATACCCTGAGTGGCGACAAGCAATGGCATCGGAGCAATGGATGAGGAGTTCCAGGCATTTCGGAAGACCCACACATGGGGTGTTGTTGCTCTTCCTAGTGGTGTTGAGTCTATCAGTTGTAAATGGATTTTTAAGGTCAAACATAGACCTGAGGGGTCCATTGAGAGACACAAGGCTCGTCTCATTGCGTGCGATATCACAAAGGAGTATGGGATTGATTATGAGGATACATTCGCCTATGTTGCTCAGATGACCATTGTTCGTACTCTTCGTGCTGTTGCAGCCACTCGTCAATGGCCTCTTTTTAGATGGATATGAAGAAAGCATTCCTTAACGGAGATATCAGAAGTTGTCTACATGCAGCCGCCTCCTAGTATTCGCACTCCTCATCGTATCTGTAGTCTTCAACGTCTTATTTATGGTCTTAAACATGCACCTAGTGCATGGTTTTAACGCTTTGGCACTGTTATTGTGGCGGCTGATTTTCTTGAGAGTTCTCAGAATCACTCTTTGTTTGGGTGATCGTTCTCAAGGGGCCGAGTGATTCTACTCTTGTACATAGATGATATTATCATTACGGGTGATGATTCAGTTGGTATTACTCTTGTGAAGCAACATCTCAGTAGTCATTTTCAAATGAAAGATCTTGGTATCTTGGCTACTTCCTTGGACTGGAGATTGCTCATAATAAGTGGGAGATTCTTCTCTCATAACAAAAGTACACAGCGTACATTCTTGATCATGCTACTATATATCCAACACTCACACAATTGATACTCCTCTTGAGCTTCATGTAAAGCTTCATCCTACTGATGCAGAGCTTCTTCCAGACCCTACTTGATACAAACAGATTGTAAGTCAGTTTATGTATCTTTGCATCACTAGACCTGACATTGCTCATACCATCAGTATTGGAACCGTCGGGTGTGCTTCGGACGGTCCCTGTGGGATCGGTCGGATAGGTCAGTGACAGCCCCTGTTAGAGCCATCGGGTTCTGTGTGTACGGGTACATTGGGTTCCGTACGGGTTGTGCGTATTTTGATCGATTCATATCGTTTCTTACCAGATTAGGTTACTGTAAGGTTTGGGTTTGATCGCGAGTCGTTGGACCAAAGGTGAGTGGGTCTAGTTTCTATGTACATTTCAAAACTATTTATATTTTATGTCATGACCACATCATGTCTATTTTATGAATACAACTATTATTTTGTGTATGGAACATGGGAGCATGTCATCATGATAGGTATGAGGTGATTATTTTATATGTCATAAATGATTTTTGAATATTATGTTATATTGTATTGCATGCGGAAGTAGTTGGTGGCTGAGTAGTTGTTCTTGCATGCATATTATTCGTCTGCGTGACATCGTCTGCGTAACGAGGGTCTGCGTGACTTAGTCCAGTGGGACTATGTCTGCGTGACACCCGTCTATGTGACGCCGTCTGCGTGACGATTGGTCTACGTGATCAAGCTCTAGTTGGAGCACTTTTGGCTGCGTGCCATACAGGCATGTGTGTCCGTTGCATCATACGCATCATGTAGATAGGATGAGATGGTGGCTATTTTCGTCTAAAGAGATGCATTCTGTTTTATCGCAATATTTGTGAAAATTTATATTCTGTTGGTTCGGATATTTTGGAATTTATTTTGAAGGTTTTATTATTATTATTATTATTATTATTATTATTATTGTTATTATTATTATTATTATTATTATTATTGGGACGCTAAGGTCCATTCACTAAGCATATGGTAGCTCACTCCTCTTTTTTTCAACTTTTCAGAGTAGTCATTGGCGATCGTCGATCGTGGTGGGCGTTAGCGGTTTAGTTTCCGTTGCATCGTAGGTGTTGAATAAGCCTTCTTCTTGGCATGTAGTGGATGTCATTAGCTTTATCAACAAAAATATGGGATGTTTAGTTATTAGTAAATAAAGAATTCGTGTGTAATTATTCGCCTAAGAATGAATTATTGAGATCCTGGATTGGTTTATATTTTAAAATTAATGTGGTTTTTAAGGTATTGAATTATCTATCATGTTATGGGAATTATGATTGAAGTGACGCACCGTATCGCATGCCTTAATAAAGGATAATATGGGTACGGGGGCGTTACAAGTATTGTTAGTCGGTTCGTCTCTACTCCTCGTTCAGTTCACCATGGTGCTCTCATGAGGATCCTCAAATATTTGCGTGTGACTGTCATTTGATCGCTCTATATGTCATCATCCTCATCTCTTGTTCTTCAAGCTTACACTGATGCTGACTGGGCAAGAGATCCTACTGCTTTCATTCTACTACAGGCTTCTACATTTTCCTTGAAGACTCTCTCATTTCCTGGCGCAACAAAAAACAAAATGTAGTTTCTTTTTTCAGCACAAAAGCCAAGTCACGAGCCATTGCCACCATGACTAATTGTTCATCTCAGACGTCTGCTAGTCGATCTTGGAATTGATGTTTTTGGTTCCATTTCACTTTATTGTAAAAATTGGAGCACTATTTAGTTTGCTAGCAATCTGGTTTTTCATGAGATGATCAAACATATTGAGATTGACTGTCACTTTGTATGTCAGCCCTTCCTTGCTCATGCACTTACACTTCCACATATTTCTTCTATTGAGCTGCTTGCTGACTTCTTTACGAAGTCTCATCCCCTTTCACAATTTCAATTTCTTGTCTGCAAACTCGCGTTGTTTGATCCACCTTGAGTTTGAATGTGGTTGTTAGATTACATGTCTTATATTATTGTGTTACACGTGTATTGTTGTGTTACACATGTATTAGATCTTGTATATAAAGGGTTTTAGTCCCTCTCTAACAAAATTATGTCTCATTATTATCTCTCTTTTATTCTAACAAAACATAAATTTATCAAAATATCTTATGAATTTAGAAATATCCAAAAAAACAAAAAAAAAACTATTAAAAAATATATTAATTTTTGACAATTCAACTCTTAATGTATTAAAAAACAAACAAACAGACAAACTTCAAATAAATATTTATTTCTTTAAAATGAGTGTGAAACAATTAAAGATAAGTGACTGAGTGAGAATATTTAAACATTTGATAATATTACAAGCTTATGAAAAAAAGTTTTTTAGTTAAAATTTTAAAAATGACTTATTTGAGTATTTCTAATACTTAATTAGATTATTTTTTGGGGTATTTTTATTAATATCAAAGTAATGTAGACACATATATTTAATAGCATATTAAAATCTCAATATATCTACATGCATATTAAATAATACCTTGTCTAATTTCTTATGACTCGTATTAGTATGATTTAGATTTATATATCAAGAAAAAAAATGATATTGTTATGATTTAGATTTATATCTCTTATTAATCTCATTGTGTCACATATGATATAATTTAGATTTATATATCAAGGAAAAAATTAAACAATACCTATAATTTTTATAAGATTGTTTAGGAACAAATATATGAAAATCTATTTGAATATGTCTAACAAACTCAATTTGTGACAACACATTAATTTATATAAATACTTTCAAATAATTAATTTCTTATGAATAAAATTCATTCATTCAGATCGGCTTATGTGATTAATTTTTAATTTGAAAAAAAATATTTTAGATTATCTTAATAATATTTCTATTACTTACTTATTAAATGAAAAATGACCCAGCTTTTTCATTTTCTTTTTTTACCCTCTTGTAAATATAGAATTACTTATAGCCTCTTTATTTAAAATTTAGGGTTTCAAATCAGATTTCGATAAATCATAAATTTATTTTAAGATTTTAAAATTAGATTTAATTAAATCATATCAATATATTGAAATTTTAATTAAAAATTAAAGATATTCATTAAATCTATCTTCATTATTAAATAAAAAAAATTACGTGGTATACATATTTATTACCCTATATATTAAATATGGAATGAACTTTTGGATGGTTCAATATTCTATAAACATTTAGTCTATATATTGTGTTAATCATATCATATAACGAATAATACATACAAAAGTACATTTACATATATAACATGCAATATTGTCTCACATGACTTTGGCACATGTATATCACTAGTTATTTATTTATAATCTTACTAATATTTTTAAAACAAACTATTATTATTATCTAAAAGATAATGGTTTTGGTTTCCTTACCAATAGAAGAAATCAATCTCAACCATTGTTTTGTAAATTAAAATCCAAAATTTCTACTACTCATTATATGCCTTCCAAAATTTCTAATACTTGTTATATTCCCCATATGCCTTCCAAATATTACCAATCAACTTTGTTTCAATCCTAGAACTTTGACTATATCTTACAAAGATATAAATAAAAACCTTATTCCATACTAAAATTATCACCATTAAATCAATTCTCTCCTAAAAATCATACCCTTATTAAACATAGTATTTAACAAATGATATAATAGATTTTGGTAAACAACATATATATCACATAATTTCTTTCCTTAGTGGAGGTGCCCACACCATTATAAGAGGGTACTTAAGAAACCATGCAATTCATCTCCCCCACAAAGAGAGAGAGAGAGAGAGAGAGAGAGAGAGAGATTTCTTACTGATCACGAATCTCTTTTGCTCAATTTGCAGCGAGCGCTCACGTCCAGCCCCATCATAGGCCCTTCCCATGGATAAGAGTCGCACGAGAATCTCCGCCGTGGACCACTCCAAGTCCCCCATGAAGAAGTTCAAAAGCATGGCAGACCTTAACGCCTACCCCTCTTCTTCCAACACACCTTCGTTATCCGTGAACCTATCTAGACCCCCCTCCTAATACGATCACAACCTCTCAGACAATCGCATACCTGAGAAGCAGCATGTTTGGGTGTCATGGACTAAGGACGAGCACATGAGGTTCTTGGAAGGGTTACAGGCACTAGGGAGTGGCAAGTGGGCGAGGATCGCAAGAGATTACATCATCACTAGGAATGTGACCCAGGTAGCCAGCCATGCGTAGTATCACTTCAGGCCCCAACCACTGAGTGCTGGCAAGTGGTTTGACATGCCTCTGCCGCCGCTTGCACAACACCTTAGAAGTGTTGGTAATTATGATTCCAAAATTTACAAATAATGATTGATATTGACTGTAATGAATATTATTCTCATCACTGTGGTTATCCCTTAGATTAATTGTGATCTTTCATCTTGATTCATTATATTGTAACATATTATTTATCCAATGAATGTGGGTTCGTATATTTCAATGGCTTGGGGGCTGCGCGATCCTGAACATGCTGCGCGAATAATACCATAGAAGTATTTGACAATACATATATTTAGTCAGGCTGTCTGGAATTTTGTGAGGCCTCTAGAATTCTCATAGTTTAATAGGATGCAATTGAAATCTAAAGCTACTTCTGCAATTAATTTCAATTCCATCATCATACAAGGCCTATTAATTATTGTTACTACTTGATACAGGATGTATTAACTGAGAAAATACACCAATCCAAAAAAATAAATATCATTCGTCTTTCAAAATCAATGGCACCCCTCGTAACACAAAAAGACTACAGAAGGATTAGTATAACTGTAAATGCTTGTGATTCAATGTGATTATAACCAATAAAGCAAGTCTGCTAATCACTAATGACAACATATATCTTTACAAATACATGTCACAGATACATCATGGCCACACCAAATAACTGAGAAAGTGCAAATGCCCAATCTTGAATCCACACTGGATGTTCTCATACTTCATCATATAGAGGAACTCAAAACCTTCAACTGATGAATTAAAAACTATTTTCCATGCCAATCACACCACTTCTTGATGCAACCATGCAAGGATTATGATGAGCTCAAACAATTTTAAAATGCATAAGAAGCTTTACTGACTTGTATTCCTCCGCAAAGTGGGACAGCTCGAACTCCGGTCCTCAATTCTGGCACGGGCAAACATGTCTGGCCACCAAAGCCATCCATCTCCAACGGATCGTAGTCATATACTTCATTTCTTGACAAGGCCAACTCTGGGACAGTCAGTGGGAAAGTGAACTCTTCATTCCATACTGGTATCCAGTTATCCTCAATTATCTTTGTTTTCTGTAAAATGGTATCAGCTGGCACTCCATCTATTTCTACCTGTAATGAGAAAATTTTGATTTTGCTTAAATCTATGGAAATCTTAAGCCCTCTTTTGGATCGAGGGATAAGGTTATCCAGGATAGATAATTATACCAGTAAAATAAGATATTTTATGTTAGCTTATATTTTTAGCTATTCTTGTTGGGACATGAAAAAGTGATACTTTGGTTGTTTGATTGACCGATAAAAATGAGATTTGACATTTAAGCCCCCCTTATATATACAACTGATAAT